>VWZV01002567.1:343472-434968 GCA_013397155.1 Irena cyanogastra
GGGGGACGGGGCGGGGGCACCCGTCCCTCTACCCCTGCCGAGCCAGCAATGATGGGAGAGCAAGTGGCAGAGGAGACACCTCTCTGGGCTGCACCCTCTGCTAATGCACCCGCTGCCCCAGTTATTGTACCCTCGGGCCAATGCACCCCCCTTACTGTATGCCCACTATTGCTGCACCCCAAATTTACTGCACCTCTCCAGGTAAGTGCACACCCACTCCAAATTCTTGCACATGCCCCAGTTATCGCACCCCCTCCCGTTACCGCACATCCCCCGCAGCCCCCGTGTCCCCGCGCCTGGGGGAAGCAGAGGCACCACTCACCATAGAGAGTCCAGGTCCCACTCCTGAAGGAGAGCTAAGTCGAAGCTGTCCATGGTGAGCGATGTCAGCGCCGCCGCGCTGCAACCGCACGGCGTCCGGGGCGCATCCTAACTGCACCGCGGGCAGGGCGAGGGCGCGGAGCACCCCGGCGCCGCCGCCGGCCCCGCTCCGCACACGCGCGGGAGGGGACGGACCCGCACGGCCACCTTCCTCCCGCTTCCCGCTAGGAAAGCAGCGAGCACCCTGCCCCCAAAAGAAAGCACAGGGTGCCACCGCTCGTGTGCGAGCGGCGCGGCGCGGCTGGGCTCGGCTNGCCCGGCGGGCAGGGGGAGTTGGTGGCAACTTGCACCCCGGTGGGGGGTTTGGCCCGCTGAAGTTGGGTTTGGGTGGGTTTTTCCCCCCTCTTCCTCCTCTTCTTCCCTTTCCTCGTCCTTCTCCTCCTGGCCAGGTACCCTGGGGTGGGCCACAGCACCCCGGCTCACCAGCACCTCACCCGTGGTAAGCACCAAGATGTTTGGCAGAGAAACACTGGGCAGAAATTGTGGCATTTATTGTGGGACGAGGCCGGGGCCGTGGCCCTGGTTCTCTGTGCTGGAGCCAGCAGCCCGAGGTGCTCCCAGGGGCTCTCTCCGCAGTCCAGGGATTGGGCTGGGTTAAGGCCTTTTTGCCAATTCTTCCTTAGATGTGTGATAAACTGCACCTGTGCAAGTCTTCATGTCCATACAGGTCCAGCTAGACCTGCACAGCCAATTAAACGTTCCTGGATTGCACGAAGCCTTTAAAAATGAGTGATCTCTGGTTAAAAATAAAAGTACCAATCATCAGCACTTGCCACCCAAAGCGAGTAAGATGCCTTTCACTGCCATCCAGCCTGTGTGAGGCACTGGCTGTGATATCTGGCTGGCCAGGGGAGGCAGGCGCTTCTGATTTGTAGTTGCTGAATCACATTAAGAGAGGTTAACATACATTAAATGCTTTCCAGAATACTGGGCTTTTCAGCTAAGCAGTGAGTAGCTGCCAGAGAAGTGCCATGTCATCGCAGACAGGGAGAAGAAATGTGCAAAATCCGTGACGAAAAGAGAGGGCTATTCATGCAACAGCACCGATGCGAATATCTGCAGAGCGATCCCACACTGGGAGATCCCTGCTCTTGGAGACCGAGCCAACCCAGCAGGCAGCTGGCTAGGGCATCCTGACGTGCATGACACCCTGGCAGCCCAGAGCAGTGCTCAGGCTCAAGTATTTATGCAGGCTTCTCGTCTGGTTTTGTGACTGTATGTTATTCGTTCCTGAGTTAGCTTGATTTAATTTAGGGTTGGTAACCTTGCACAAGCTGCGGTGCAGCTTTGGCTGCAGCGTAAGCACACTCCAAGTGAAAGGTTTGAAAACCCGTTTGCACGGGTTTGAAAACAGTTTGCACGCCAGTTTCGGCAAGTCATCTGAAAGTCCCAAGCCACTCCACAGCTGCTTCTGTTCCCTTGCACAGCCAAGGTGGTGCTGCCTCCTACTGCCAGAAGTCCCGCGACCCTCGGGATGTGACGCATCTTCAGCCTGGAGTGACACACGGGAGCCGGCCCCTGTAAAGCCTGTCTCCTCACTTTCCCCAGGGGGATGGAGAAGGATGTGTCCCGGCTGGGCAGGCTTGTGGCACCCCCTGCCTACCCAGAGCAAATGAACATGAAAATGAAAAAAAATCATGCCAGTTCAGATGCCAGGCTTGGTACAGTATTAATGGACACATAAAGCCACCTGAACACAGGTTTTCTGTCAGCTGGGGCAAAGATTACCACAACAGAAGACTGATCCTGGAAAGCAGGTAACATTCTCAACAAATGCATTACTTATGTGTGAAGGAGTGAAGGACAGCATATTTACACTCACCTTTTCAAGCCACAGCTTGTGCTGCCTCACTCTTCTTATTTTAAGGGAGGTTGTGCAACCCCCATTGCAGCATTACCCCAATTCTTTCCCTGAGACCCAGCTTAAGCAGTGATTTGCAGAAATGTTTAAATCACCTCTGGAATGGTACATACAGCAGGGCAAGCTTAGGATGCCTTTATGGACTAAATCACTAGAAGTGGGACCCCCTTTACACCAGTGCTGGAATTTACCCCAGGTCATTCTATAAAGAGCAAGGTGGACTGCAATGCTCACAAGTGGTAGCTCAAGTGTGGAAACTGGGAAGCAAAATTCCATAGGCTAAATTCATCATCCAAACAGAGATCAATAGAAAATGTAAACAAACAGCATGAACAGCACTGAATGAACTAAATTTCAAAGAGTAATACATAATGACAGGCAATATGTTTTATGTTTTTAATATGTTTTAATACAAAAAATTATTATTTTTCTTTTATATTTCTTGAGTGTGCATCATTATCGGGATGTTCTTTTCTTTCCCATCATGGCAGTGATTCTCCTCTCATGCAGAGCAGAGAACATCAAGACTAATTGCATTGAAATTAATGTCAATTCAAAATCCCAACTGCTTTGGCTATCTGCCAGGTGCTCGATGTTTCCTCTAACCCTGGTAGCATTTTTGAAACTCCTTGTATGTGAGACCTCACCTACAGGTTAACCTTCCACCCCTAATTTTGCTTCCTCTGTGATGTGCCTGGCTGGGCTCCTCTGCTGGCTCCTCAGTGTAACACTGTGGTTGGTCCCTGTGGCTGGAGCATCCTCTGTGCTCCATGTCTTATTCATTCAAATCCAGCCACTGAACAGTAAACTCACATGCTGCTTTCTCACTTAGAAGTGTCCCATCTATCTCCAGTGGGTTCCATGATCAAAACCATAACATACAGTAAATTGACACAGACTGTTTAAAAGAACTTTGGGATGGTGACTGAAGAAAAAGTCGTCCCCACTGCCTGTTGCAACCCACAGCTTTCCTGCAGCCACCAGCAATTCTCTGTCATCCCTTGCTGTGTGACTTGTCAACATATTTTCAACTCCTGTAGGGAATGAAACCTGCCTTACGAAAGCATGGCATTATATAAATAAAAATATGCCATGTGCTGTCTAATCCTGGTCATTAGACATATATTTTTCATTATTCATATAGACATTACTTGCCCATTCATTGCGCTCTTTCCTCTGTTAACAACTCTTCATTAAGAATAAGCAAGCAACTGTGCCCAGTCAAGCAGACTTTGTAAGAAGAGCTGAAGGCCTAGGAACATATGTAATTCAAATCCCTTACATAAAAATTGTGTGTAACGGGAAAGCTGAACATCATCTTAAAAGTTGACATTTCCCTCTTCTCAGACTCTCTGTCTTAAGCGTGGCATAGCAACTGCCTAAGGAAGAGTAAAGATAATTTTAATGGAACATAAAATAAGGGGGAGGTGAGAAATACTACATTCTTAGTCAACACCCTGTATGCAAAATACTGCTATAGTATCTCTTTGGTATGACCTACCTTTAAAACATGTATCCAGCAAGAAATTAATTCATAAGACCTTAGCTGAATGCTTTCGAAGAACAGAAGAGAGGAATTGGCCAGTGGAGGAAATGCTTTAGCATTAGTACGATGTGTCTGACAAACAAGAAGTTCTACATCTTGCCCCACTTGTGACACACCAATGCAGAGTGGTCGGACACAGGCAGAAACTCTTTTTTGCCTGTGAATCTCAGTGGTTGCTGGGGGCAGCCTCACAGCCATGGATGTCCAGCCTGGTCCAGGATTAGACAGTGCAGGTCACATCTTGTGATTTCAGGGACAAAGTGAGGGCTGTTACACCTCACCACATCTCTTCAGTAAATTCATGCCTGCTCTTGTCCCAACAGCCTAATCCATCAGCAATTCCTTCAGAGGGCAGACTGCTGCATTGTTTGGCAGGGAGGGTTACCAAGCACAGTCATACGTTTCTTGGTGTGTGATGCACTTCCACCTCTCACTGCAAGGCAGTGCTCCCAGGGCAGCTCTGGAGCTGCTCTGAGCCCTTGCCATAGGCTGTGACAGGACACGTGGCTCCTCGGTGAGTGTTTACATAACACCTAGACACGAATCTCTTCCATGAGATGAAAAGCCAAGAAGCATTATTTAGTCTTGCTTTAGCATCTCATCACCATTCTGAGTAGTACTTATTTCTGCTGGGCACCAGATCCACAGGGGCAAGGGATCCTAAATTAGAGCCAGTTTTGCAGAATCAGTCCCTCAGTGCTTTAGAATGTGTTTTGTTTTTCCAGGGGTCTCTAAAGTAGTCTAATGAGTATAATTTATAATAGGTTTGCTATTTAAATTCAAATACAGTGTTCCACTGCAGATACTTACATGCTTAAATGTAAAGAGTTTTCAATGTAGTGGTGAGTTTTCATAACCTCACAGTTTACGGCAAAGGCAAACCCACTGGATTATCTAGGCTAGCCACCCGTATATCACAGCCTATCCAGTGTCACTGTTCTTCCCATATTGAGCTCAGTAACTTGCAGTTTGAGCAGTTGCACAGTCCATAGTTTACTACTCTTAACATAATAAAATGTACATTTGGAAACAATTTTTCTCTCTAACTAACTTTACTTTCTCCCTGTATCTTTATGTCTTCAACCAGATAATGTTTCATTAAATCAGTGCTAAGTTCCAGCACAATGGCTGGCATTGCTTCAGCAGAGAGAGAAATGAGCTCTGAATTGTGTTTCCCTATTTATTTAGACTTGCAATCTGCTTTGAAATTCCTTAGGATGAAACTTGTGTTTGTGCCTGATCGCTAACATACGCCTAACCTTAACTGACTCAGCAGGTGTAAGTGCTCCTTGATTCTATGCTCTTACATGCTCCTTTATTGCATTATTGTATATTGTATTCGTTAGGTGGCTCTTCTCTAGTCACTACAAAAGATGCCAAAAATATTGTGAATGATTTCTCTCCTGTAAATATCATCACAGTCTATTTATACACCGTAGCTTCTGAGATTTGATAAGACCAGAGTGTAATATGGCATGGATACAGATGCTGTCAAAGTTAAGTTAACACAACATATTTCATCACTCTCCCACTTAACATGCATAATACACAAATGGTTGCAAGCTATCACTCTTTCAAAGAAGCAAAATATATGGATTTAATTTTTAATGATTTAACTTGGTAATTAATCCAAATTATTAGTTAACAATAGCTAAAATAGAGAACTATAATGGATTCTCTGGATAATGAAAATATTTATTATTTTAATAAGGTGCATGGCTGGAAGTCTAAGTCAAATCTTAGTCTACTGGCCACATATTGCTCTTGATTCACACATAATACCCCCACAGAGGTAGGTGGATGCTGTGTCCCCAAACAAAGAAATATAAATTGCTGTTTCCAAGTATTGATGACAACATCTATCATGTCAGCTGCAGAATTGATCCATCTTAAATTATAAACCAGGGCTGATGGAATTATGCCAATTAGAGAGACACAGATTTTTTTTTCCTCTTGTTTTTCTCTTCCCTATAGGTTTTTTCCCACACAAAAGCTTTGGAGACCTATTTATATTACTAAAGTCTTTTTGTCACCTGAGCCCCAAAGAAAGATTTAAAAAGAAAATGTAATTGCTGAACAGAAGTGCTGTGAGGGCTGTTTCAGGCTCAGGGGAGGGGAAGGTCAAGTTTTTAACCTGGGAACAAAAGGACTGAACCCAATGCTATGAGTGGGCTTTCCCTGGAGTCCAGGTTGAACAAAGCCCTTTTGCTGGATGGTGGCTTCGTGGTGATGGGGAGGGCACGACCTGCTGGCAATGAGCATGGCAGGTACACACCACCCTCCAAACCAGAGCCCACTGAGGGGTCTGCAGGTTGGGGTCAGGCGCAGGGGGCAGGGGGGCAGCAAAGAGGGTGTCCCCAGTGACAGCTCCCAATTACACTTGCCAGCCAGTCACCCCCCCAACAGATGTCAGGGGCCATCTCACAAAGTGGCCAAGGGATCAGCGGATGGACACTCAAGCTGGTCACTGCTGCTGGCAGCACACAATGCCCCTTGGACCCAAAAGAGAAAGGTTATTAACCTATCCCTCATCTTTCCTCCAAAGATTTCTGAATTTGTGAGTGGTGTCAGATTCTATTAAGCTATTACTACCTATTTCCTTTTGTCTTACACTTGTGCCTTGTAAACGGCTTTAATAAATGCCATAATTGCAATTCTCAGTGGCTGCACCAGTTTAAGGTTGCATCTTTTCAGAGTATCTCTTGGAGCAGTGGCTCCCTGAAGAAAACCTCCATGTGACCGGGGTTGCTGCCTGGCAGCCTTCACTGAACAGAGACAAGCTGGAGACAAAGGCAGTGGTGCACAGCACAATCCCTGCCTGCCTCCACACTGTGCCAGAGGCTGTGCTTGTTCCACTGCCTCCAACTCACAGGCAAGCCCTGAGCAGTGCCAGTACTGAGAAATCTGAGAAAGATTACAGTGACATAAAAAGTATATATGTGTGTGTGTGTGTGTGTGTGTGTAGATATATATATACAAATAGATATATTTGGGATAATTGCATTTGGAAACCAAAACAAGGAGGAGGCAGTTGATCCTCACTGAACAATCCCAGGGACTTGCGTGTTCTTTCTGGGGATCTCAGGTGCTGCTGTGAGCTGGGGCTACGTACTAGGACCTGCTGTGGAGGATGAATTGGGAATGGAGGTACAGCCAACATGACATTCCTGTGCTGGCTAGTTGTGGTCCCCTGGTCATATTCTCTGGCATCTGAAACAGGGTGTCCCTTCTTGCTGTCCTAGTCAGATCACTCGAACTGGGCTTGGAAGTTGCTACTTACTCTTCTCCAAAACTAAGCAAAGATGCTCAGCTTGGGGGTCAGGTCCTTTGCTTCCTGTTCCTTGCCTTTCACAGCAAAGGTTTGTTAAGAGTCAAGGAAATAGCCCAGCATCATCACCTGGCAGGTGTGAATGTCGACTTCCCAGGGAAGTTAGTCTTAGAAAGGGACATCTAATGGTGAGGAACAAGAGAAGACAGTGGTAATGATCTGCCTGGGTGAACAGGTGACTATTCAGAAATAGCAGGCACTTAAAAGAAAACCCCATGGTTTAAGATGGGATCGTTTCATCACTGGTAACATCTCAGGAGGTGACAAAGGACTTGCCGTGGGTGCAAGTCAACCTATCGTTGCCATTAGATACTTGATGAACTCTATGATCAGCAAAGCCCCAGCAAATGCCTCTCAGCTGAAGCCCTTGTTTCTGGGCTACCAGGAGCAGCATGCAAGGGAATGTTTTGTTTCATGGGGGAAAAAGAGGACCTTTGGAAAGGTAGTAAGGTGTTTAAAGCATTTTTTCTGGATGTCTTTGTGGGTTTTTAATGTACAAAATGTTGTGTATCAAAGTTAAAGGTCATGGACCTTAGAGTAATTAAAAGGATTCTTTGAAAAGAGGTTAAATATATTTAAAATTTATGTGTGCATCCATGCAAATTGGAAAAGGAAATTAAACTATATCTGCAGAAAAGGAAAAATAAATCTACTTACATATGATGTAATTTAGAAAATCAGCTGTATCTCTGAATGATGTCTGGACGAAGGGATAAAGTAATGCTGCAGAAGGCTTTATATTTGGTCTTAAAAAGCCACATGGGGCCACAGGGAATAAGGGTTTGCAATATAAACGTGTACTCATTATGAAGAGTTTCCATGGAATGAAAACTATATCTAGCTGACTTTCAGCTAAGAGAGAAAAAAAAATCAGAGAGAGCAAGTACAGTTTTTTCAACCTCATCAGTGTTTTCTGCACCAGTAGATCTCTGCTCCACACAACTGATTTGAAAACCTACACACTGATATTTTTTCCTATGTCTGGTTAGTATTTGTGGATCTCTATTTCCTATGCTGCACAAAATAAACTACTAGTCAAAATAACTGGGCTGAGAACAAAGGAGGAAATGATGAGAGACGTAAAGCAGAAGGAAATAATTTGTGTGGGTATTTCAGGGAGACACAGAAAACAACAAGAGTAACTCACAATATTTTCCTTTAAACGAAAGGCAGAAGCCGTCTGTGTTTCAAGCCTGGCATGGCACAGTGCGCTACAATCTGTCTGCCACATTAGAAGAGCCGGTGATCTCAGCTCAATTTCTCGTGAGGAGGCACTCGCCGAGCAGTGCCGAACAATTGGGTCCCTGGGTAATAATTTTATTGGCAAGGCCGAGAAGGGAACGGCCGTGGAATTAATATTGCTGCACTGTGCTGTTCCAATTCCGAGGGCGAGAGAGGACTTCGCTTTATAATGCTGACACCGCAAATCCCTTAATGAGCACTAAATTCACTTAACAAAATTCTAACCCCCTCAGATTTCTGATGTAGCTTAGCATGTCAGCTTTACCTTGGAGTTTTCTGTGTTTTGCTGGTCTATGCCATCAACCTGAGCATCCATAAAGCCCTACATTCCTTTTTTATTCACTCTACCTGTTTATTCCTTAGTATATTTACCCTTTTATTAAGAGCTTCCACTTGGTTAAGACTTGTTCAAGTATAAGCTCAACAGGAAGCATTTTCCTTTATACTGTAATAACTCTATATTGTTGCCTAGAGGGTGACAGAAAGTAACGTAAGATTCATAAAAATATAACTGTCTGAGCCAAGTAGATAGAATTATGGTAAGCATTAACCAAAGTGTATTTCTCTGTCCTATAGGGTGAAATCAGAACATCTTAATGTTTTCTTTCTTGGGTCACATAATTCTGCAAAAGTACACCAAGAGAAATGCCAGACTGCTTCTGCTTCATTGTTACATTCTGTACCAGCCTTTCAAACAGGTTTGCAAATAAAATTACTTTATTTCATTATGTGTCATTTTACATTTTGCCCATGCATCACCCCACTGAGACCATTTGGTTTAAGACACTTTTTTCATAAGCTATAAGCAATTGGAGCTTTAAACTCATTTAAACTGTATTCAGGATGCTTCTAGTATCCCCCTTTTGCATTTAACCATTAAATGTAATGGAGTACAGCCTTAGAAAAAGAAAAATGCATGTCTTATATTTATTATTTTTTTATCCAAGTAATAGCAAAAAATTCCAAACATTGAAAAGGCACACTGCTGGAGAACTTTTAACCCTATTGGTACCAGAATGATGGTTTCTGAACACATTTCTGGTTTGTTTTCTTTAAATTGGATGAGGGAAGTGTAGGCATGGCAACTTTCCCTTCCAAATCAAGGGGGGTGAAATAGCCCATACATCTCTCAGTCTCCTACAGTGAGGAGGTGGCTGAGCCGCGTCCTCCAGATCACCATGCTCCTTCCTCTTGAAAGAGGGGGTCAGCATTTTGGAACTGAAATCCAGTAAAGCCATATGTTCTGTGTCAGCAGCTAGACCAGCTCCATTAGCATCAGCAATAAGCTTTTCGATAATGCCTTACCGTGCTGCAGAAGAGCTACCCGTGCAGAGCAGCTGTCTCCTGCAAAGAGGAAGCAAAATTATAGCAGCAGCAGGATAAACACCGCAGGCAATGTCACGGAGGTGATATTTGTTAGCAGTTGCAGGTTGAGAAAGAAACCTGGCACCTGAGTGACTGAAAGAATAAAGGATGAGATGATCTATTATAGTGTTTTCATTATTTCATTTCAATATTTAGTCAAATTAGCAAGCCTTAAATAAGATGGAACCAGGTAGACTTGTGTTGAGAAGACAGGTCGGAATTGGAAAGTCTAGGTCATTTTTCACATTCCTAGGTTTGACAGTTCTGATGTTTTCCATGTTCTGGTTGCCTGGTAATACTTGAATACTTTTATTTCTATATTTACCTTATTTCTTAAAAAGCCAAGAGGTGGAGGTATGTTGACAGACTGGAAAAGGAAGCTACTACTAATTAAAATTATTTTAAGTCTAAGATTAAAATAGTGCTCCTGCATATAAATTTGCTTCAATGAGCTGGACCCACTCTAATGTTAAATCACTGCAGAAATTAGGAAATGTATCAAACACAGTAACTGGGGACTAGATGGTGCCACTGTTCCATGCTGCAGAGTCCGTTTTCCCCATATCCTTCCTATATCCAATGCAGCTTAGATACCACTAGGTAAGTGTGCATTCCTGGTATAAATTAAATTCTTTCTCTTAAAAGGGATGACACCAAAGTCCATGAAAATCAGTGAAAATTTCTGAACTAGCTTGAGTACACGTTGGACCAGGCCCAGAAAGTAACAGAGCATGGAAATCTGGGAGGCAGCAGTTATCTCTATTGTTTGCTGGTAGAGCTGGAAAGGAAATCTTGCAAAGTATTATGCAGCCTGCTCTTCATTGCATCTAACTAAAACATGCATTCACTATCAGAGAGCCTCTGAACAAATCTAGTTTCATCTGAAAAATGAAGCAAGGAGTAAAAAAGCTACAATGAAAGACAGCAAATATTAATGAAGTTTTGCTAATTTATATCGTTACTCAGTAATCACAGTGAGGGGTGGCAGTCTTGTATTCCCAAATATTCAAATTAAATTCTAATACTGACCACTACCAACCCAGCTTATGAAAAGACATGCTCTCCTTCTGCTGGAGTGACCTGGAGTAGGAAGAACCATGTCAGTCTCTGCTACAAGCAGAGCCCCTTGCATGGAGTGGAACAGCCAAGGAGGGAGGTTTCCATTGGAGATATATATATATATATACATCTATATATACATCTATACATCTGTATACAAAGCAGCAGTCCAAAACACACATTCCTCTCCAGAGCCTGAGCGGGGAGCTGTGCCTGGCCCATGCTGCACTGAGAGAGAAGCCAGCAGAGGGACCATTATGGCTAATTCCAGGGCCAGGGTCTGCTGATTGACAACAAAGTCTACCATGACTTACGTCAGCTGCTGATGAGCATCCAGCTCTTTGGAGGAAATGGTCTATGACTTCTCCATCCTGTCCTCTTGCTTGTAATAAAACACTGTCTATGGTGAAGTGAGGTGACTTTTCCTATTTCCTCTGCTGTAAATGAGGTGGAGCTTCTCTGTGGGAGGGGAAATGGGAGGGTGGGAGGCAATCCGAGCAGTAGGGTGCTGGCTCTTACTCCTGCACACCTAGCAGTTCAGGTACAGAAATCTGGGGGAAATGTGCAGTCTGCCAGACATGGTAGAGTAGGGCTGCAGAGACCTGAGTCTCACAGGGCTTCTGCAGTGTCAGCTTCTCAAAGAGCAAAAGGAGAAGAGAAAGCTATGCTTGCTCCTGGTGTGACATCCCTCATGACAATATTTTTCAGCAGAAGTGATCTGCATTCCCAAATGGTCTGCAGGGCAAGCTATAAAATAAGCCAGAAAAAATCCAAATAAGATGACAGAGGAGCAGAAAACACTGACAAATGTACCATAGCAGAGCTGTCACAAGAGGTTCACCTGCTATTGCAGGACTGCCTTTTTCTCCAGCACTACACACAGATGCCCAGGCAAGATTAAAAAAACAGGAAAAACATTACATCCTGGCAATGCTGATAAAATGAAGGAGTTAATATTGAGCAGCACAGGGACTGACACTTAGGTCATGTAGGAGCACATATGAAGTAGTTCAATTAAGTTTACACCAGAATATTCCTGCATTTCTTGTACAGACAAGAGCTGATGAAGACCTCACTGGTAGGTCTACAGACATTACAGATATGTAGATCTAGTTTTATGTGCCACCATTATATTGGTGTGCTGACTAGAGGGGCAGCCTGTTCTGCCCTGGGTCTTTCTCTCTCAGCTACCTGCAGAGCAGGCACTGCTGTCCACAATGGAGAGGTGTGAGATAGCAGTGTAATCTTTACATTTGTGACCACAAAGTCATGGTGCAAGGCAAGGACCAAAGATTTTGCTGCTCCCCTCCTTCCTTTCTGGGGAGGACAGCTGGGACAAGGAACTTGACGAGATCTGTAAGAGCCTCGGGGACTGGCTATCATTTTGTAAGGAGAGAAGTATATCCTCCAAGCTGTTTATTTGTATGACTGCAGAGGAAGAAAAAGATTTGCCCCAAGTGCCTTCTTATTTATGTTCTCTTCGAACTGTTTTATTATACCTAATTTGTCATCTTTAGAGGATGCCTCTTATCATGTGCAAATTCTTTTTAAATTATTATACTGACACAGAAATAATAGATGCCTGATTTACATTGTAATCTTCGGTAAGAGGGATGTTTTTATTTTTGAAAGTGTTATGATTTTAGTTGCTTCTCAGTGGAGTTTTTTTGGCTCATGCTATTGTATTGCAACGTACAGAAATGAAGGGGAGTTCACCATTATTCATTAGAGATACCTCACGATGAGATCCCAAAATCATAGTCCCCAAATCCTAGTCCCTGCTTAGGATACTGCAGTCATCAGTACAGACAGCAAACCATTAAAAAGCTCTTAAGTAAATAATGACTGCAGTGATGATATAGTGGGGAAAGGAGTAAAATTTCAATTCACTAGGGTTAATAGTGATAGGCTCTATTTTCTAAACAAAGATTACTACCCATTCTCTGGAGCACACATATGCTTAATACTCAACTGCAACGTTAAAGCTGAGATAAGGAGGTAGATAATACTCAGAGCAGGAAGCTCTGTACAATGCAGCATTTGCAGACAAGCTTCCACCATCCTGTTTAAACCCTGGGTTTTGGCACTACAGTCTTTAAGCCAAGAAAGCAAAGCAGCCACCTCCACACCCAAGCAAACCTCAGCCCACTTCGCACGGCACAGCTCTGGCTCTGAGGAAGTTCTCACCTCTCCTGAAACAAATCCAGCTAATGGCTGCTCAGAAAAGCACTTTTTCGTTTGTTTGGTTGGTTTTTTTTAGCTCTCACAGACCTTGATGTGTAGCAGCTTTTATCTCACAGAAATATTTAAAATATGCCTTTCACAGGTGAGGTTGCCTATGCAAATTTGCAAAGGAAGGTTATCAATGCCCTACCCAATTCCATGTGCTGCCAAGATCAGTATTGGGAGGGAGGACCTGTATTCTTCTTTATGATACTCAATGTCATTCTGTGTGCTGAGTCCTTTTTTTCACCTTGCTGAAGGAGAAATTTACTTGGGGAAATTAAACTCATTTAGAAACACCTTGTTTTTTTACTGAGGGATCTACACTTTTGCTGGCAGAAAATGCATTCTCTTCCTACAAATGGAAACAACAATACTGGAGAGCAAGGGCCAAAATTCAGCCAAAGAGTAATTGAAGATCAAATTAAATGGCAAATAGTTAAGTTTCATTAATACTCCTCCCACTAACCACCGACCCTGCTGTGCCTTTCCTTCTGCATGAGAGAACAGTATGGGATGCCAAGGACAGGAATCCCATCTCTTTTTCTCCAACGGGAGATGCATGCATTAAATTAAAAAAACAGCAGCATTTTCATTTTCACTAAAAAAAAAATCTTTTTATCTTTCATATAGTTACTTAATGTCCCTCCTTTATAGGCCAGCCTTCAGAATAATGGCACAAATGATTTTACTGGCTATCTGACTGTCATTCTCTTTAACACAGTCTGTGGTTTGCTAGTTGATGATAGCTTAAGCGGAATTTAATTGGTAACATATTGTCAGTTGAATTAGAGGCCATATGATACAGATTTAAACCTTGGTAATTTTTGCATAAAGAACAATCTGTCAACAAATCACAGCAAGAAAAACAGCCATAAATCAGTTTGTCAGGTTTATTAGTAAATGCAGAAGTTTTGTTGTCTGGTTCAACTAGAGCCTCTCTTTCCTTGCAGACAGAAAATGTTTCTCTAAATGCAGTTTACATTGCAGGTGTGCAGATTTTATGCTTCCTGTGCACAGGGATGTACATAAACATATATAGGGGCATGTGCAATTGCAGAGCACTGCAGATAATGACCTAGACAGCTCCTCCAGCCCTGTCTTCCTAAATAGATCAAACCGCAGCACCACACATAGATGCACTGTACGGTCACATCCACCTTTATTTAACCATATAAGCTAAGGCTACATTCAAAGGAGGATGTTGCACTTTCTCTGTGCCTCTGTGTTTCTGCTGACTGATTTTGCATTATTATGCTTCTCCTGATAGATTCACTTTTTTTCCTCTGAAGATTCATGATAAAAGCTCTGCTAGTTTGAAGCTGGGACATTAACACTGTCCTTTTTTTCTGGAATCATGCAATTCTGAAGTCATCTTTCCAAATATGATGCTATTTGTCCCCATAGAGCATTCCCCTAGCATGGGTTGTATCACAAGTAATGGAGCTGGCTCCATGGCACAATGCAGCGTTAGCTTTATCTTGCAAGCCAGATGAAGTGCAGAAAAGGAGGGATTTGTCCATAAGGCCTCGAGGAGAGACAGTGTCTCCCCCTCACCATCCTCTGGACGGTGTTTCTAGAGGTTGCAGAAACACGAGGGGCCACATCTCCCAGGAAGCCCTTCTCAGGGGTATCAGAAAGGGGTCCTGTAAATCACCTGGCAGATTCCCCTTATTTTTGGGTCGATACGCCCTGTCAGGTACACATGTACACCCCATCCCTCTCCCCTACATCTACTGTCACCAGTCATCCTCTGACAGTAACCTACATCTGCTAAGCAGAAGCTGTCCTCTACCATACAATTGCACAGGGTGCTCCCTCTTGGTTTCTGCCTAACAGGATTAATTTTTCTTAATTGTCAAGAATTTACGAAATAAGAGAAGGCAAGGCACCAATTGAACAGATATCCATTGGGCGTCATTATGAAAAAGATGGGAATGCACAAAAAAAGTGCCCCATTAATATTTTATCTAAAAGGTTGCCTTATGTATTGCGATTACCCTTGGGTGACAGAGACTGACAGAGCGTGTCTATCACTCACAATAAAGATTGCAGGATGGTCTGCAGCATCCTTCATGAGCGTGATATAAGGTGCTGTAGTTGTTACAGCAGCATAATGTTCCTGTGCAGTAACAAATATACTGTGCACAGACATGCACATAATTAAAACGACGCTCGCTGGCTTGCTAGCACCGTTTGCCAAAGAATAAGTTGCATGCAAGTGGATTTGCATACAAATGAGATACTGTCAGAACAATAATGGGACTTTGATAAGACCACATACTCATGTCATTAAGTCACTTCAGTAGCTAAGGAATATTTAGTTGGCATTAAACGAGGATAAAAGTTGATCACTTCCCCTTCCCCCCAAATTAAAACAAAAGCCAACAAGGTACATCCAGTTAAAAATATCAGGGCATTTTTAAATTAAAAAGATTCTGCTGTTAGTGTCATCTTTTTAAAGTTTTACAATGTACTGTGGAGAGAAAATTGTAATTTTAACACAGAAATGAAACCTTTTTATTGTTAAAAGCTATTGTCACTGAGACTCCATGTCACCTGCCTACTTGGTAAGCACAGCTGTAGTATTGGGTGGGGTTTTTAAAATAAATAGAACTTTTTTAAAACGACATTTAAGTTCATGCTTATATTTATTTTATTTTTAGTTTTATGCTTAAGTGTAATAAAAAGCAGCATAGATTAAATACCTACTCAAATCTTCCAAAGAATCAGGAGTCTGTGAATCCTCCTTTTTTTTGCTGTACTCCGAGACCTCTTGTATATGTCTGAACTTTGGACTTCATCCAGCTATGCTGAAATCAATGGGAATTTTTCCATTGACTTCAGTGAAAACAGGTCCTTTGGGAACAGCATGAATTCAGATGTAATGCTCTACTTAGCTGCAAAAAAACCCCCCAAAACCTCTTGGAAGACCATCTTGTGACAATCTCAAGGTCTGTACATACTATGTGTTTTATAAGTTAACAGCCTTACAGTTATATATGTAAATATGTAAATAATCAGAGGAAAAGTTAAACAGTGAAGTAAAAAGTTCTCAAAGGAGAAGTCAAGACATTAAAATAGTCGTTTGATGATGGTGGGAGACCTGCTACCCCTGTACTGCTGGAAATGGTCTTGCAAATTTTCTAACTTCTTTCTTAACTTGAAAAATGGTGCAGGAGTCATTCAGAGGAGGATAAAAATTAATATTAATGATTTCATTTTGACAGGAATGAACTCATTACCATGCACATTTCCAACGTTTTTCAACAGTTAATTTTAGCTGCTGAAAAAGACCTCTCTTGCTAAGAGAGAATATGGTAATTTCACATTAAAAACTGTGTATTAAGAAGTCTTTCTTTGCCAAAGTTACAAGCTTGACAGGGTTTTATAAACCACACCGAGCACCTCACAAACTTTCAATCACACATTATGAGAGGACCAAAAAAATCCAAAATTAAAATCAGTTGCCTGATTCATTTTCTGTAATGTGTAATTTTATTTTTTTTAGGTATTGCTATTATGACAAAACAACTAAGACATATGGAAGAAATATATTGGCCCATAAGATTCTCTATATTTTTTTAAGAAAGAAAATACAAAATTATGGTGTAATAACTGTCACTCCCCGTGATAGAAGATATACTCTTTTATTTACAGGTAGATTAATTTGAAGCTATAAAAACTAAAATGTACATGTTACAAAATGAATTTATATTAGGATAAATGTGTCCATTTAATCTCTGGCACATTGATTCTTGGACACTTACTTTTATGGTTTGCTAGCAAAACCTGTATTTAGATGCTGGTGGGCTTAAGGAGCCTTGAGAAGCTATGGGTGATGCATGAGATGTAGTTCTCCCCTTTTTGCTCAAGAGAAACAAACTCACCTGATGATTCTAAAGATTTTGAAACAGGGCCACTAACAAACTGGTTATTTTAATCTGGAAAATCTTCCAAAGGAGTTTGCAACACTTTTGGAAGGCACAGCATGAAACCGTCCCTTGTTTGCTCCGCTTTCACCAGGGCAGTTGTAGGGGGTGGTGCCTATCCTCCTGCAGCTTTGCCTTCCCAAAATCTCTACTGTGTAACTCTTCACTTCCAGACCCTGGGGCAAGTGTTGCAGGAGCACTCTTGGCGCTGCATGTGAGCTCTGTGCTGATGAACAAGGCAAATAACTCCCTCCTGGTGCTGTCAAAACCACAACATACACAACCTGCAAAACAAAGGAGATTGCCTTTATTTCCTTCCATTCTAATCTTCTTCGGGGCTATTTGTAACAATAGTAGGCATAACACTGCCAAATGCAAATGTGATTTCCAAGTTGGAGTTTCTTTCAGAAAATGGATTAGTTCAATTTTCCAGATGTCAGACAGGTGTGCAGTTAAGTATACACTGGAATTCACTTTTGGTGATTAACACTCATAATGACTATTTGGCTATGACAATCAAAACCTACCATTTATTTTTCTAGTACATTTGCTTCACTTATAGCCACCAGCCAAATCCAAGATCAGCTAGAAGGAAATTAAGAACCAATTTATTATGCTTGCGCTATTTGTACAACATTCATCATCACTAGAAGAAAGTGACTGCAAAAAGCAAGGGTAAAGAGGTTTAACACCAATACAGAAAGAAATTAAGATGTGTCATTCAATTACACGTGGTAGTGTTGTGAAAAAGTTAAAAGAAAATGCAATCAAAATTTCCCCATGTTGTTTGCATCTCTTGACCCTTTGCTCTGCAGAGGTGACTTCCAGAGAAATCCTACCTCCAACCCTACAAAAATTCCTCACCCCCAAAAAAAATGCCAGTGGCTTGGACTTGGAATTTTACAGGTCAATATCTTTGAAAGGTTGCTCTTGCAATGAAAAGCAAAAATAGTAAAAGAAATTTCTGTACCAGCTTCTCTGACAAAGCAACCCTTGCTCATGCTGGCTTCTCACACTACATTTTGAATGGACTGAAAGTGGGCAGAGGAATTCCAGGTCAAGACTGTAGCTCTCTCTCAGGAAGAGCTGATCATAGTGCTAAAAACTTTGCTTCCATATCCAGATTCAACCCAAAGTGTTCACTTCTAAGCATCTCTGCATACCTTCATAATTCTGGATTGACTTACCACAAGGTTATAACTCTTCCATAAATTCATTTTTCTTTATGAACTAAAAGCAAATCATGTGGAAAAGCAGTTCTGTGTGGCTTTGATGTAGCAATAGACTTGGTTTCAAAGGTGCTGCTGGCGTGCTTGAAGTTATATGTGGGAGTCTAGTGCTGTGGTTTACCTGTTGTCACATTGGTATTGATCCCTAAAGTATTGTTCACTCATTGCTGGTTAATTAGGTGCTGTTAATAAACAATGTACTGCTTTGATGCTTATTTGATTTTTCTGCAGCAGACATAATCTATCTTTAACCATTGTGGATAGGCAGCAAGGTTGTGACCACATTGTGCAGCCAGAGAAAAGAATTGTGCTATAGTCACTGCTGAGAATTTTCAGTGTCATAAAACATGTCTCCATCCTAACAGTGAAGTGAGGGTGAAAAACCTAGATCTTATAAGTGTACATAAGAAGAAACCAAGAGTTAATGGGGGTCAATTTGGTTTGATAAGTATGGCAAGTATTTTTCCAGGCTTATTAAGGTTACTGAGATCCTGCTGAGTCTGTCAGCCCAACACAGTATTAAATCTGCTTCCAGTTCCAGGCAAGCATCTTCCTTGGAGACTTTCTTGCATGCTTCTCTCTTTCACAAACACACCTACACAACATCTTGCTGGTTGTTAAGCTTCAAACGCCTTTTTTGAGCTTTTAGAGTGCTGTTCTATTTTATGGATGCCAAAATACCTTAACTTGACCCAGTCCCTCACTTGGTTCTTTTAATATCACCCTACTGACATTTTAATAAGGACCTTCGTATCAAGACCAAATAAAGACTGCTGCATGTGGTTGTTCCACTCTGCAAATTTTGTGCCCAGGTACTGCAGTATTCTTTTTTAAAAATATAACCTATTTTTCAATTAACAGGTTTGAGAGTTACACCTTACAAAATACCATATGTAGTTAAAAGAAAAAAAAACCAATGGAATTTCCTTTTCCTGTTGAACATAGACATCAGAAAATAACCTCTTCAGCTATTTTTCACTCATTTTTGTTAATTTTTAGGATATTGTCAGATGAAACAAGCACTAGTTCTTTTCTGAGTCAGGCTCTGTGAGAGTGTAGGTGGAACCAATAATAACTCCAGGGAACACTATGAAAGCAATATCGTATAAAGGTGCCTCAACACCTTTGGAGATACATTATGTGTCAAATCTCCTTCCTTATAGTTGCTTCTTTGAGTACCACAGGGAAAACTAGGCCTAGAGGAGCCTCTCCTGTCACAGCACTGGCTCATCTTAACCTCAGCTCAAAGTAGCGCATGGCATTTGAGACCTTTGGTGGCCCGGATCTCAGCGGCTGGCACAACTTGGCAGAATTCAGAGGCAGCAGAGCAACCTCCAATCTAAGTAATGCAGGGCTCACAGGGAAAATGGATTCCCTCTGTTGAACAGGGAGCTATCACTGGAAAAGGTGAACAGAGGTCTCAGGGATCTTGAGAGAGACTGGAAGCTTGGCCACTTTCCCCAGCCATGTTTGAGATATGCGGTAAAAGGCAGCAACTCTACCTGTGACATTTCCTTGCATGGTACACCATGAACCCTACACCTGCAGTGTCTCCACAAAGATTAGCACATGAATTCAGCTGCTTTTCAAACAAAATGCACTATTGGATTGAGATTGCCTCTGGTAAACCACAGGAAGCTCTAGCAATCCAAGCCGTGGCTCCAAAATACCTTCTACGAATGTGTTGGATTTTGCCTTGGCTAATAGACTGTTCTGTAGTCTGTGAACAGACATAGTACTATGAACAGTGATCTTAGGTGTTTTTTGCAACCTAAATGATTCAATCGTTGTATGTGCGAGGGGAAGGAGAAGAAGGTGGGTAGGAAAGATGGAAAGGGAAAGCAAAATTATGAAATGAATTTTTTTAGCATTTAAATATCACAATGATGAATATAATCTTGACAGGAGAAGCCCATAGAGCTCTACAAGTATTTTAGGGTGTGAACCCACTTAGATGGTTCATTCCTAAATTTATTTATCTCTTTAGCAAAGAAAAACAATGCTACATACTGAGGGTTTTTTATGAAGTCAAATAATTTTAAAAAAGAGTTCATTGTACAAGTTTAGCCAATTATAATCTTAAAACAGAATGGTGAAACCGGTGATAATTAGCCAAAGAAAGGGTCATCAGACCAAATCTACATGTCAAAGAGCTACAGTATAATTCCATGAGCATTAAAGAAAAATAACCTTATAAGTTTTGCAAGGTTCTGAAATACTCAGGATTTGGCAGTTTGGATTTGTCGTTTGGCTTGGATTTTTTGGATTTTTTTGAAATTGCACTGACTTTTTCCCATTGAAATCAACTTTTTCACTGACTTCCCTGGAAGTTTATCTTGACAGTTAAAATTCTTGTGAAAGTGTTGGAAAATAATTAATCTATGAGGTAGCAGGGCATAGGAAGAGACTATGAAAATGTAACTGTTCTATGCTACTCTTTACTACTGTTTGGTAAATAACTTCCAAAGACACAGGAAATGTTTCAGTGTTTCCGGCTTAAATTTTAAAATTAATCCATTAACTAAAAAAGATAATACATATTCTCATTTTTAAATGGTGTGTGTATGTGTATATATATATATGAGATTAATTGTTACATAAATGACAAATTGAAATATCTATATCTATATATATCTATATAGAAATGTTTTCCCTTCCAAAGTAAGTAAACAATAGCAATATTCTATTTGATAGGATGATTGTTCAAATTCAGGTATGTTTTTCCAATGCTGCATATGTTTTGGAATAGTCTTATTTAGATACAGATCTGATTTGCAAAACATTCATTATACTCTTTTGCATCAATTATTTTTAGAAAAGGAAAAGCCCCTGCAGTGAACTATGATCAAATGAAAGTGCCAATACTGGTGCTACCATTCAAAGTTGTTTTGCATTAGAAAGTGCAACAGCTTTTCTCTGTTTTGCCATGAAGGAAGGTGTTTTTGTAAGATCTCACATTCATTCAAAAGCATAGTTCAGACACACTAGCTGGCTGACCCAACACCCCATTTACTTTAAAAGAAAAGTGTTTTCATGCTTGTTTCTGTAACTTGAATCTAAGTCTTTATCACTTTGCTCCCTTTATCCTTGTGGTTTATTCAACCTGACAAACCTTTGGGGTTTTTTTCCCTTTTATTCAGTACAGTTGAGAAAACCCTCTTACAGTGTGTCAATTTCAATATTTGACTTCTTCACCAATACACAAACAAGTATATCAAGGTCTGCCTTTGGGGAAGCAGCAAATACAGTTGTTGATGCTGTACCACACAGTGCTTGTAGCAGCCTCTGTGTAGCTCAGCTCAGGCTAATAAACTTACCTGCTCCCTCAGACTACTCATTTCTCTCTCTCCTTCACCCTCCTCCTCATCTTTGTCCTTCTGACAAGACTTGACACTGCTGCCTCAGCGGGCTGGGACTCATTCTGGTCTCATTGAAAAGTTTATGGACCAATAAATATCTGGAATGCTTTCTGAAATCCTTCTCCACCAGTTTCCAAAGTGAACTAGGAATGCACTGGTCTCAAAATTAATTTTAAAAAGGGCAGTCCAGTGTATTTATTTTCATTACTTGTTGTTTCTATTAATTGACTAGGATGGAATTTTCCTTCGTTTTATGAAAACTGAATTTTAGAAGTGCTTAACTTGCCATTTCCCATGGGTGGAAGTGGGTGCAGTCCCTTTGATGCCTCGGAACATAGGAGCTGGTCCAGCTTAAGCTGGGTTCCCAAAAAACAGAGGAGTTTAATCTTTCCAAAGAGCACTCAAAAATTTCCTCAAACATAAATAGGGATAACAAGACTTAGCACCTAAGGAGAGGATGGATACATTAAGCAGTGCTTTTTTTATTTCCCCCTTGAAATTGTGATGTGAAGAGCACAGCAGAAATGTGAAGTGCTACAGTCAGGGCTCTTCTCAGAATCAGCAGGGTCACCTGCCTCTCTGCTTTGAGGAAAAACACGCAGCTATGATTTGTTTTTTCTTGTGGCTCCTGCGAAGACTGTTGTCATATTTTACACACAGAGCAGACATGAACATGTTGTTATTAAACATTTTCTTTATCAATTGGCCATGTAATCAGATGAAAATTTAGTACCTAGTCATAACTGTAGCTGGCTCATACCACTGAGTATTGCCATAAAGATGAAAATTCAGAAAATCACTGAAGATTTTATTTTTGAGGAATATTTTTGATATTCCATTAACGACTTTTCCACACCATTAAATGTGCAGTTTTCCTTACTCACTTTTCTTATCTAGTAGTTTGTCTAAAACTTGTGAAAGTATTTCTATAATGGAAACCTATAGATGGGCTATAGTTTTAAGGCATTCTGTCTTAGAGAGTATTTCATGTTTTTTACTAGTTTATTGTTTGCCCATTTATCTCATCATATCAAAACTACAAAATTAATCCTCATTACCTCAGGCAGCAGTGACCAATGATTTTTAAGAACACTGATGTTTAGCAAAAACTGCTCCTGTTATAGCAAGAAAAATACAAAAATAAAGGCACATGCAAGTCAAGTATGAGGTCTTGCAAGTGACTAGTGGCTAGAATAATGCCATCACTGTCTGCAGAGACTTACAATTCCTAGAAAACATTTGAACTCATGTTGTGGGGCAAATGGGTTATGAGGGACACTGCAGTCAATGGGAAAGCAATCCCACATATTTAGTTGTGTGTTGTGCATGAGCATCTATCTGCACTTATGTACTTGGGAGGTCTGGAATTGCATTTATATAAATACTTGTATAATATCCTTGCTTGTAAGCCTGTCTTTTTTAAGAGTTCAGTATGAAACTACCGTAAGATAATGGTTGCCTTTTGTCATCAGAAATTCTATTACAACCATAAAATAATAATTCACAAAATTTTAGCTCGGCTGTAAAATTTTCTGTTGTTGAAACCTTGCTTATGTAGAAATAATTAATTTTGCTCAATTGGATTTTATAAAAATGCTCTTTTTGATTGCAACAGTATGAGATGTTTGATGTAATTTAACTGTGGCTTTCTGAGGGGGGTTTTACTGTCTGAGATAGAGTTGCCTATTCTCAAGCAAGCAAACTATTATACAACATTACGTTTTGTGCTACTGTGTAATGAAATGCTATAATTGATATAGGTCTTTACCACACTGACTATCATACAGTACAATATAAAATAAATTACCAGAAAAGAACAGCATTTTTCTAATCCTAGATGCTTATATAAAGCATTTTGAATTGTTGCATTTTAAGAAGGTGACAATTACTCTCTCCATGTTCACTTGATTCATGAATAGTGCAATTTTCAAGCATTTATATTTGGTTAACAGTGCTCAGAGAGAAAGCCCCATAACAAATAGTCAAGTGGCTATAAACCAGGTCCTTCCATGCTGACAGACTAATTAATCTGATCAGGCTTGAATATCACTGTTTGCCAGCTTCAGCGGTCACCTATAAATGCTCCCTAGTTGCCCCAGGGCTTCATGCTGCTCTTACCAAAGCCAAAGGCAAAATCTTTACTGATCCTGGCTTTTAGAAAATGAAGTAGCATCAGCTCAGTACCTGCCAGGCTTGAATTGTCATGCTGTAGTGTTCTGAGGTCATGCAGTTTGTTAACTGCACCAATTTTTAAGAAAATCACATTCAATACAATTAAAACCCAACCAACAAACCAGCCAAGCTGCAGCCAAAAATACTCATGAAACAAAACATACTGTAAATGCAGGGGATCTAGGTTTTTCAGGAATTTTCAATTTTCTCTAGTTCATGAACAATCTTTCTCAAACTCATGGTGCAGGTCACAACAACAGGCTGGTAACGTTTTCCCATTTGAACAAAGTGTCATTTATCAAGGCAAAAGAAGCTTGTTGAAGATTCCTATCATCCTGAGAACACAGAAAATTTCTAACAATATGATACTGAGAATAATACAAAAACATAAAATCAAGCTATCATTTTTGCATTCATGTATTTATTTTCACAAAATTATCATTAAATTTCTTATCAAATTGTGAGCAGCAATTCCTGCTATAGAAGTAACAGCCTAGAGCATCAGATATTCTCTGGTGGATCTTTCCGACCCAAACCTGCTTAGCTTTTAAGATTAGACAAGATCAAGACCACTTTGACAAGGAAGGCCATCTGTTTTCAAGGATCCAGCTGCTATCCCTTCAAACACAAACTCACTGTGGACTCCTGCAATTTATTAATCCCAGGATAAACCTCTAAGTCTGCAATATCATTATTTGACTTCTTTATACTATTAGCTTGAACATTTTATCAACCACTGTGCAGGTAACAGTCAAAAAGCTAAGGAGATTTGTCAACCCCCATAATTAATATCTCCTTTCTTTTAAGTTATCAGGACTCCAGTTTAACACAGACTTAAGCACTTTGTGTGTGGGCAGTTTAGAGGATAAGATTAAAGACTGGCACGTGTTTTAGACCATTTCAATACCTGGGATCCATGTTGAAGATTTTGCCTGTGGCAGCTTGGTTTTGAAACTGGTCCATGCATTCACTCACATATGCACACACACAGATGTGTGAGCATGGACACACACACAATGCTATTATGTTATTTTTAAGTTTGTTATTTCGCCTTCAGAAAGGGGACAGGTGAAGACACTACTCAAGCCAGGTGAAATTGGTTTGAGTTTGCTGGTGGGTTTTTTAAAACAAAGAAGTCTGGAGTTATCTCAGCCCTCAGAATTTATGTGCTGGATTTAAAAGTGAAAAAGGCTTTTTCTCAGTCAGACAACTCCAAATTGGCTAAGTGGTTGGATGGATGTTAATAAAACTTCCCTTTCGTCGACAAAATGATTGTGTCTGGTCCCAGGTGGAGTATGATAAATCAATGTGAAAGCTGCTTTTCTCAGAAAGTTGTAAGTGACTGAAAATAAGGGTTTAGAACATAAGTGCCATGTTAGTTGTGGTTTCAGAGTGTTACTGTTATGATTGTGCAATCCACCTACTAAAAGCACATTTAACAAGATAAAATAAATAAACCTTTTTATATATGCACGAATATATAGTTGACAAATCCTCTACTATTAGTTCTCAGAGTGTACTTTTCTGGGAGGCTCTGAAGAACTCGCAGAGGTCGTTCAGGTTTCTCACATAATTTTGTGAGTTATCAGATCTTTTTGTCTGAGCAGAGCTGGTGTTTGTGTTCTGCCATGCTCTCTGTCTAGAAGACAGCAGGAGAAAAGGGTGGATTTAGGGGTTCAGTTTTCAGGCTTTTCATTTCTGTGTCTTCCCAGATGTCTTTTTGAAGAAATAGAAATGCCTGGGAGAAGAGACTAACTCCCACCTGGCCACAACATCCTTTCAGGTGCTTGTAGAGACCAATAAGGTCCCACCTGAGGATCCTTTTTTCCAGGCTAAACAGCCCCAGCTCTCTCAGCTCCTCCTCACAGGACCTGTGCTCCAGACTCTTCACCAGCTCCATTGCCCTTCTCTGGACATGTTCCAGCACCTCAGTGCAGTAAGGGGTCCAGAACTGAACACAGGATTTGAGGTGAGGCCTCACCAGTGCCCAGGAGCAATCCCTGCCCTGGTCCTGCTGGCCACACTAATTGCTTTTCTGAAGTCTGGGTAGACTGCATCCACAGCCTTTCCCTCATCCACTAGGGGGGTCACCTGGTCACAAGAGGAAATCAGGTTGGTTAAGCAGGATATGCTTTTCCTAAACCTATGCCATCTGGGCCTGATCCCAGATGGTATGTCTCCTAATAATCTAATGGTGTAGTCCTCTAGTGGTATACCCTGCAGCACTGCAAGCTCAGAGAGTGAAAAATCTTATCTTTTTATTTGTCTCCATTAAGGACTCCATCTACTTGTTTTGGAACTTTTTGAATTATACATTCAACTTACACCTGAAATAGTAAGTGCTAGAATTCTCTCTCCTTTCTCTCTCTCTTTCTCTGACTGTCATGTGGGTTTTCACTAGAGTCCATGACTCTGGGAGCTGATGTTTTGGATGAACTTAAAATACTGAAGAACCGTAAAAAAGCATTAAAAACTATATCAGTAGTTAAAAATCCCTCCAATCTAATATCAAAATTATTTAATTTGTGGTTAGTCCACATTGCTTCATAACCATTTTAATGCAGGACAACATGCAGCAATTGCCATAGGTTACATTATAAATCTGTTAGTGGTAGGGAAGCAACTTCCACACTTTTATACATAATTTCCTGACATCAAATGTTCTAAAAGGTTTTTGGGTAAACTCAGTGAGGATCAGCAGATAGACTTCTATGAAAAAAGAGAAGCTTACAAACCGTACTGGAAAACTTGTGCTATTCTAATTATTTTGGACACTCACATTCATCTGTTTAACTGGCTATCAAAATATAAAAAAAAAAAAACCAAAATTGAAAAACATTAAAGTAGAACCTGATTCACTTTGATACAAAGGATTTTTTGTAAGACATTCGGAATCTGGCCATGATTGCAATTATATGAACACTGCTGTTGCCTGAGTGCCTGGACAGTGGGAATGTCTGACCAGAGATGTCTGAACCACCTCTGAGCACTACCCAGATAATCACAAGTGACTGCCCATTGATATAGTCACCTGACAGCATGGAGAAACACAACCTCAGAGCATCTCTTAGTGGCCAGACAACTCCTGAAAGGGTGTGGTAATACCCAGGCAGGACTAAAGAATGTGTCCACCTTAGAGAGAAAATAGGCGGAAGGAAGCCTGAAGGAGACAACTGCACAACTGACTGGCTTGGTGGACCAAACATTATTTTTGCAGAATGATAGTGCAGTAAGGCCATAACACGTATGAGGAGAAATACCAACAGTGTCCATTTAGTACCACAACTTCCATTTAAAACTGTCTGGAAAGTGGAGAGGAGAGCTGGTCTTTGTAAGAGACATATTACAAAGACAATCTCCAGATCCTCAGCACAGAGGATAGGTTTTGGAGGCTACAGGAGAGCCTTATGGCTGTATGGTGATTAACCACACTTTTCCAGGTCCTTTTCAAAAGAACCACTGGGTGATGTCACTGTGAGAAGATAGATTGCAATCTACCAATTACTGCTTGCAAACTTTCTCTCCAAAGCTGCTCCAATGAGTTCAATATCACACACGTGATCTTCAATGGGTGCAAACCCAAGAATATTTCCAGTGCTCAGAACACCTTAATAGGACCTTTATATTTACCAACTTAGTATCTTACAGATATACCCTGGAAGGTGCTGGTCAACATAGCTCCACTGGTGTGCCAAAGCAGAGTTGATTTACTCCACATTAGCATCTGGCTTGGCAGTTCAAAGAGCAGATGCATAATCAAGCAGTCTTGTTCCCAGGTAGGTGTTTTCTGCTACCACTTCAAAAAAGCACTAGGAAAGCTTATTTGTTTTATCATTTGGTGATTATTCTGCCTGGTAATTGCAAACATCCTGTGTTAAGTCTGACAAGAATTAACTTATGCTTTGCAAATACCGGTGCTTTCCTTCATGCTCCCCCCTGATAAAGGTAGAGTGACTTTGATATTGCTTGAAGTAGTCATAGTCTTTGTTCTTCAGAAATGATAAAGCATTTCTAATTCTGAGTTTTATAATACTACAATATGGAGAGACAGATTTTATCTTAATAACATCTATATTATGATAAAGAACCAGCTACATGACAGGAAAGTGAACATTTCAGTTCATCTAAAATTCTCCATCACATCAAAAGACGCTACATGTGAGAATGATATGCAAAAACTTCCCATTATGCAGTTTGGAAACACATACATTTATTCCAAAAGAACCAGTATAGTTAAGAGTAACCTCAATGGTTGATCTAGATAGTGTTTCACAGCCTGAACTGATACTTTAATTACAGTGTAATAAGATACTGATCTAATTTCTGTACATCTTCAAAGATATTTCTGTGAGCAAGATGCTGGATGTAAAGATACAAATAATAACACAAACACTATCCCTTCTGGCTATGTTGGGACACCTAAACTGTTGTTAGGATTTAGTGGAACCAGTGACAAAATAGGATAAACTCAATGAGAGTTACCTGCAGTAATATGTAATAATTTCTGTGAAGAAATGGAGAATCAGGCTGAACCATCCCTCACCCCAAAGAGATAATTATTTATTATGTATCATTTATTCTGCATAGAACAACATAATAACCAAAGTCTGCCACACCTTCTCGTAGCAGTAGATGTGAAAACATAGAGAACAGACCATATTCCTGTGAGCTTTTGCTTAATGTGCACATTGGTAACTGCATGCTCATATTTTATAAATCCCACTCTCTCACGTTCATTCATATAGGTGAAATATATAGTCATACGTATTTATGATGGGCCCAATTCTGCCTACCTTGCTCATAATGAGAAGCATCTTACCCTGCAGTAGTCCTACTGCAGTCAAACAGAGATAATGCTCCTTAATAAGAGTATGGGTGGCAGATTCCACCTATATATAGCACATCTATATTTATCTCTATTTAAAGTGTTTAATTTAGCTCCGTACTGCTGAATTAAATCTAAATTATCTGCTAGCACAAAAGCAGCTTGGGAACAATTACAGCCCTTCTACACCCCCCCCCTCCCCAAATACACTAAATATCAATGTGTAATATGCAAATTCCAGGTCTTTTTTTTTTTTTGACACTAACCAAGTCAAATTCTTAATACCAGACAAGAAGAAAATCATAGCTTAACATACTCCAGTAGATGCAATAAATAATGAACAGCACTAACAGCTTAACATCATAAGGAAACAGATGGAAAACTTCCCTCCAGAGATCATTGCATCTAGTATTAGAGAATGAGTTTCTGGACGTGCATAGGGTGAACAGTTCAAGTCTGAATTACAATGAGGTTGGTAACACTTTTTTATTATAAATGTAGGAATTTCATGTCTTCCTTTTAGAAAGTACTGCTATTATAGCATTCATCTGTTTCACTGAAGACATGAAAAGCAAAAGGCAAAATCTTAAGCTGCTAAAGCGTGCATAGCACAATCAAATCAAGATCTCACTCTGGGAGTACCTTGGCTGGGTTTGCAGAATACAGCAGGACTGCAATGCCATCATCTGTCCAGGAAATGAAACAGAACCCAGCATGGAAGCCAAGTCTTCACTTGCAGTGTTTATCTACACTACTGAAAAACCTTATTGAAGCCATAGCTGTTTTACTTGTAGGTCAATGACTACTACATATTAGAGAATTGTAGCAGAACACTGTCCAATCTGTTTCACTGATAACATTTCTACATCAAGTGGCTTGGCTGTATGTTCGAAGTAGCTTTCAAATGGAGAGAATGAAGAGCAATGATTTCTCTGGAAAGTGAGGCACGTCTGTTTAGCTTGAATAGACCACACTAGAGAAGTGAACCAGTATTTTTCATGCATTTGTTTACTTTTTTAAAAATAGGTGGTGTCCAAGTAACATATGCACACTTAATCACTGGAAGCACGATGTCCTGCTTGAGTCCTTCAGCTACATGGTTCTAGTGGGCATTTGAGCACATGGCGTAGCTTCTCTTAACTTTTATTAAGAATTTGTGCATGTCCATACAGCATGGATAACGACAGATTCTGGCCTCTCTCATCTGCCATCAGAAAGGTCTCCAAGAGTGGTGCAAAGCTCCAGCTCTAAACAGACCCTCTTTCAAGTGTCTATTATAGACACCCTATTTGCTGTATGTGCAACTATACCCCATATAGAGTTTTGTGCAAAATAATGAAACTGTACAAGAAGAAGAAATTTTTCTCCCTGTTTCCTTCATCCATCCACTTCACATACCCTCCCCCCACACACCCACCCACACACACACACTTTAGAGACCACAAAAGAAGCACAAAACCTAAATGTTTTATTCAAGGTCTCAAAATCCATTTCAGCAGAGCATGCCCAAGACAGCCCAGCTGCTGTCTGCTCTCTCAGTTATTAGATAACATTGCTTCCAGGATCAGATGGATGCAGAGACCACTGATTTCTACTATGGCTGAAAATATATGAACATCATTGAAACTTGTATTGATTTTTAAGACAAAACTTCTAGATGACTAAAACTCTGGGGCAACTGTAGGGTCAGCCAGAGCACCTTTGGTAATAGGGTGAGGAGTGGAAGCTGATATTCTCTTGACAAACTTGCTAAGCTTATAAATGTCTAGCACTCATTACATTATACACAAGGCTAGCCAATAATTTCAGGTTGCTGTTCCAGGATCCAAATTACTTCCAAATGCGGGACTATACAGAAATAAATGGAAGAGGTCCAGTATTGGAATGTAAGAGACACCAAAGGTTTACTTCAATAACAAGACCACTCAATAATTTTGTATTGTGCAGTTTGATACTCAATCAAATAACTCTACAGCACCCACAGTCCATCCCAAATGGAGAGCTAGTGATGTACTCGCAGAGACTGGCTATGAAACAAAGAAATAAGAAGTGGAAAAATAACTTTCTGAAATAATAATAAAAAACCCCACAACCCAAACATATTCTGGAGTGCTGAGGCAGCTAAAAATCTCATCGCTGTGTGTGCGCCTGAGCAGCATCTGAAGAGATGCAAAGTTGCAGGGCTGTGGAACAAGTAAGGTGCTTGCAGGCAGAGTTTAGCATTTCCCCCCTGCCCCATCACAGGAGGCAGTGCTGGCAGCAATGAGCTGCAGGCATGGGCACAGGCAAAGGGCTGCCAAGGACAGCAAACCCACTGTGATCTCCCTCAGCCCACGACTTCTCCTGATCCAAACACTGCACAAGTGGACATGTTATAGATAAGAGAGAAAAGGGGTCAAAACTGCAATTTTGCCATCAGAGTTGAAAACAGACGCCCAAATAAAGAAGTTGCCCAATTTCTCCATCCCCTCCTCATTCAAGCTTCTGTTCTTGATTTTCACCTTGCATTACCCCATTTCCTGCTAAAGAAGTGTCCTGGCCAAGCGCAGCTTCACCTGGGGACAACAGTCCACCTCAGTGGCTGAGAAGCTTGAAGCCACATCTCCCAAGAGAATGAGAAATTATAGCACAAGTTTCACCTAAAACAAAATGCAGTCAGTGAGTTCTGTATCAAATCCTGTCATGAACTCCAGGATCATGTCCAAAATCTTGGAGAATGAGATAATTGATTAGGTTCTGCTTAAGGTCCCATTTTTCTTTTGACCTTCACCAGGTTAAAGTAGCATCTTTTCTGTGCTTTTCACTGAAGGCCCTAGAGTGATTCCAGGTCACCATATCCACCACATGCTTTTTGGTGCATCAGCTAATTTTGGAGTGCACAAAATTTTTTACAGTTTTCTCTGGTAGAGCCAGCTTTGTCTGCTTGTGTGGGATTGCTGCTGAAAACTAGGATGATAGCCAAATAAGCTAATATGAGGGGGAAAAAATTGAATATGGTGAGAAATAGCATACCAGTTTGATGCTGGCAGCCCAGATTTGTTTCTTCCTCATGCTTCCCTTGCATTTGCCTCCATTTGGCACTCTCTCTGTCCTCACTGCATTTTTGCAAGGACTTCCTCACATCCTTGGTAGCTTTCAACCAGAATTTAAAAAAAAAAAAAAAATAACAAAAAAAAAGGCAAAAAACAACCAAACTCAGAGGTTTACTCTTCTCCTTACAGCTACTTTCATTTTAATTCAGAGGCCAGCTAAATTTTTTGAGTGCAGAGTTGGGGACTTTGCAAGAGATCCATAAGAAAGTGATGCTTGGGAACTTATCCAGAAACCTTACTTGGCACAAGAAGAAAAATTTCTCCTGGTGCATTTGAGGTTTTTCAAGGAAACCACGTATTTTGCATCTGAGCTTTGCTCATGACCTTTCTCTTTTCCTTAAGCTATGACACATTACCTGACAGTGGCTGTATTTGTCATTTATTAACTTAAACCTCTTTAAAAGTGAAGCACTTCCTACATAACTTTGGGAAACCAAAAAGGACCAGAGGGAATGCTAGGCTGAAGGCTGAAACAAAAGATTGCATCTCTTACAGGAGGGATCTTGATCCCAAGCACAGCCTTGTATCACCTGACTTACTAAAAAAGTGAGGTTTGAACCACTAACCAGGTGGATTTACACCCTCCAGCATACATTACATCAGTCAAACATGTGCATGCTGTTAGGCTGTGGCCACAGAAATTGAGAAAGCCAGGTCAAGGGCCAAAGGCAGAGGTCATGCTTATGTGAGCAGCTTCTCCATGCAAGAGGGTTGAGATAGGTTCCTTCATTATTTTGCAAAAAGATGTCAAGAGGCGTGAAAGGTTGAAAAAAATCAAAGGATAAGCCAGCAACATTAGCACGTAGTTTTCTTGAATGAAGACCAAATTAAAAGAAATTAAGTGAGACACTAAGCTGCTAGCCTCCATCATGTGCTCAGGATGGCTTCATAGACTCAAATCAATTGAAAGTATTTGGCAGCCATTAAGTCACAGATAGCCCATACTATTAATAAAAATAACTGCCTACAGGGTTCTCTGTTTTCAAAGCTCTTTACTATTATTATCGTTAATATTAAATATTTATGTTACCGTAGGGTCCAGAGGGAACAGTCAGATCAACTCGCTAGGGCACCAGGCTCCCCGCAAGTGCACCAAATGTAAGTTCATATCTGTATTTACCAGTTGTGTAAGGTAAACAGTTGTGTAAGGCAAACTTCCCAGCTTGCCTTCCTGACCCCCCTCGCTGCTTCTACCCAGCCTACGAGCGCTGTAAGAAATGCCCAGCCGCAGAGGGTTAAGCACCAGCACCCTCCATCCCCGCTGTCAGCTGCGGTCCATCTCCTTTCATCCTCTCCCGCAGCCCCGCAGCACTCCCGCGGTGTCACCGCTTTCCAGTCACGCCTCTGCCATTAGTCTGCCACACTCTGCGAACCCCCACCCTCCTCCCTTAGCTGGGGGCTCTGCTACCATATGCCGCAATGGATTTATTAGTGCGACTTTCCCGAGGGAGCACGGCGTACCCATCTGATGCCCCCGCGCTTGGGCCCCTGAGTGGCAGGTAGTGGGGCAATGTGTGAAAAGCCCGTGTCGCGCATCCTGCCGGCGCAGCGCACGCCGCCGCGCAAGGTGCTCGCGTGCATCACTTACCCCACTCCGTCTGCGGAATAAATTGTGCTCCAGAAATTTGCTGTCAATGGCCTCTCTCAGATAGTGGCAATGAGTAAGATAAAACCTGCCACTTTATGTCAAGTCACACTCGTCGAATACAGATTTAGTAATAGTAATACTTATCTTTTATGTAGCACTTTACATTTTCCAGTTGCTGCACAGAGATTAATTAATCACTTAGACGTATATAAGCCAGGCCTGAAGCACATATTGGAGGATTGACAGATGCCTGCTCTGCTGTGAAAGCACAAAGGTGACTGTCTGACCTGCACAGGCACAGGTATATTTAGCTGGAGTGAGACACTGTGACCTGCCCGGGTTTAAGTGGAACTAGGAGGACTCTGAAACATGGCATTGTCCCCTTCCACCCGCTAAAACAAATAAGTGTAAGCAGACACGGATCATTCTGCCATACATCCTGCAAACCCTTTCTTGCCACTGGAGCAGTTACTGTCCCCAAGGCTGGGAAATGTGAAACAAAGATGGATGAGTTCGTATCTCACTTTTCATTAACTCTCACTGCCAGTGGTGCCCCACTGAGAGCTGTCTTTGCCACAGCTTAGATATCCCCACCCCGTGCTGTCCAACCCTTGCTAGGCATCTTCTGAAATCCGTCTGTGTGGTGGGGAGGGAGGTGATGTTTCTGGCAGGGATACAGGAGAAGGACCCAGCACACAGCCACGCCATGGACTGACAGGACTCCTGCAGCATGGCTGCCCAGTGCTGTTACTGTGCTGCCGAAGCGCTTCGGACACACCTCCTGAGCTAAGCCAAGCCTGGATAATTGGGAGCTGGAACCAACCCAAACATGAGCCAGCAGATGAGTGATCATGTTTTTCTCTGAATTGCCCATTGACAGTGAAGAAAAGCATTTGTGGTGGAGCGCTGCTGACATCCAGACAGGAGGATTGGCCAGTGGAGCCACTCACAGTTTTGAGAGAGCATCAGTTTTTGTCTCAAACTGGTTTTGTGAGGCTCTCTTGCCCCAGACTACCCCTGAGGCAGCACAAAGGCAGACTGGGGGCTTGCGGTGAGGACATGCCCAGCACTACATCTTAGCTTGTCATAAACTAAAGAAAAAACCAAAACTACCAACACCTGTAAGAAACCACTGACATCTTTATACTTAGGGACTTTTTTTTTTGACATCCACATTCCTGATATCTTCAGAGAATGTAGGAATGCATTAATATGTGCATATGGGATTACTTCTACCCTTATGCCTGTCATATACTTGCTGTGTGGAGAAATATCTTACACTGAGCATGTGTAAGATGCTCAGATGAGCTAAAACTGAAGCCTTCACAAAATGCAATGTGGGCCAATTAAGAGTCAAAAGTGTTTTAAAATTAATATATTTGGAGCTCTTTTTATTTGTCTTTTAGTTTCAGAGTCCCTGAGTCATAATTTCAGGGTATTTATACTCAGCCAAAAGGACTAGCAGTCCAACTGGAATTTGAAGTGGAAGATGAGATCCTTCCACAATCAAAAGACTCCAGCAACTGGGATTTTTTTAAAAGCTCAATTAGCCAGAAGCTTGTAAAAAGACCTGGCAACACTGCTATGAGACATTAAGTTTTCCATTTTTTGACACTGTGCCCATTTACATTTGTATTTATGTGAGTTTTCTTGCATTTAATTTAAGTGGCACTTCTGTCATCCACAGGTACTTTCCCATTTTGCATTTTACTGTCACCAAAACCACTGCTGTGACAGAGAACATAGCGTTGCCCCAGTCCTTATGGTTCCCAGTGATATTGCCGGTGGAAATGTGATTTTGCACTGAAACCAAGGTTGAAGAACCTTAAACTGTGCTCCAAACACTTCGAGGTACCTTGTCATCTCTGTCTCATCGGGCAGCAAGTGCACAGATGTATCTCCTCCTCTTTGCTGAGGCTCAGACTGACCTGCTGAGCAAGTCAGAGATGTGAGTCACTAAGTTGGCACAACACTTTTGTCTTAGTGTTTCTGAATTCTCCCTCATTTTTGGAGCAAGGAGGTGATTGTATGCTGCTGCAACATTACAAATGAAAAGTTAAGTGCCTAAAAGCCACCAAAAGAAAAATGTGAGATTGGAAACATAATGCAAAGGCAGCCTTGATGTTCCTTGAGTCTCGCCTTGTGTTTTCTTAGCTCTGGTGAGGTGTGATTTAGTACTGAGACATGGAGCCTGGCTGTGACCTGACTCATGGGCATCTGCTGGCACTTCCCAGAGAGGGAAACGCTGGGGACTGCATCCAAGTTCAGCCCCTCTGATTCTCAGGAAGGCACCTGAGGCATTGCTTTGCTCTGTGAAGGCGAGCAGCTCCTGAAGCCCCAGGAGGTTATGCAGCAATGCAAGTCCACCATGCTTATCCTGTGTATACCAAACCATACTTAGTTCCTGATGTCTTGGAGGAAGCACAAAGGGCCTGATTCAGGACATGCTGCGTTCACAGGAACTGGTCTGTAATATTTTCAGAACTATCAGATAGGCAGTTTTGGTTGTTCACGGTGTAACTGATCTGTTATTGTATCTGGACTTTCAGAGAAAAAGCAATTTTTTTTCTGAACTTGCTTTAATCACAACTATTGTTGTGGATGGAGAATTAAAGTGTGCATGCAGGCCTGTGATGTGACATTTTTCCAGAGGCAGAGCTCCTCCTTTTAGGTTATACTCAGAAGTGACCGTGATGTGACCCTTGTTTCATGTACAAAAAATAAACAACTTCCCCAAAAAACCCAAAAACCAAAAATCAAACAAACAAACAAAATAGAAGAGGGTAACTTTTAAGAATATCTCTGTGTTTCAACTGTGCTTAGCAAAAACAAATGTTTCTTCCATCTTTTTGCCCCCATGATGAATCTCCCCCCAAAAACTGACAGTCAGATTTTGTAAAGTCCTTATTATCACACTTCACTACATATCAGGATGAATGAAGAGAGCTGTGCAAACACTGCAGATATCTTTTCTTTATTACAGCTGCAGCCACTCCCCAGAGACATTATTAATGTCCACAGTTCTTGTAGGGAGGCGGTGTATGCTGGCATCTGATTGCTATTCAGATCAGCATCCTCCTCTGTCTGTCTGTGAACCAGCACATTAGTAGGTACATAAAGGGCTCTCACTGTGGGCTGGACAAGTTCCTAGGGCCTCCATCATGAAAAGATAATGGCAGCATGATTGCAAAAATTTTGTGGAAATTGTGCTAAGCCAAAGCAAAATAAAACCCAAGGTACAGGATGCGTTTTTCCCAGGCAATTTATTATTTATCACTGCTTAGCAAACCCTTTGTTCTTGTGGATGACAGTTACTCTCTGTTTATAGCTCACTTGGGTGTTTAATTCAAAAAAAAGGAATACAATGTTTTTTAAGAATGTGGGGGTAAGTCTTGTTCCCTGGACCGGATCCAGGCTTGACAATGGGCAGTTATTTGAGAAATGAAGGTTCAAAAAAACCCAAACCATAAAGTGCACATCCGCTGCTGCCTTGAGCTTTCTGCAGGGAGAAACCTGATGCGTGGAGTCCACAGCCAGAAGTGTTTCATGGATCAGAGGAGGCTCCTGTCCTGCCAAAACCAGAGCTGCCTACCAGTGGTTTTGAATTACACACTGGCAGGGGTAATTAAGCAGCCAATAAGGGCAACAGCCGAGAACAGGACTTGGGTGAGGGTTGTGGGTCTGCTTTGCCTGCAGACACAGAGCCCTGAGCACCAGAGAACAAGCACTCACCACTCCAGCCTCCTGCCAGCTGCTTGAATCCATGATAAACGAATCTGTAATAAATCAGGCCCCATAAAATCCTACTCACAAGCCTACACTGCTCTGGAATGAAGCAGGCAGCATGCCCACTAAGTGCCCATTCTGACTGGAAAATACTGAATACCTGTCCTCTTATGATACACCTATATCCTTGGCACAGTCACTGTCAGAGCAGAAAACAAAAATATATTTAGCAGTGAACAACTGAGCTGGGAGATGTGAGTTCACACAAGAGAATCAGGAAGAGACAGCTGCTTAGGGAAGGAGAAGAATGTAAATGCCCTGCTGTCTTGCTCCCAACCACATCCCAGGCAGCAGCGGATCCCTCACAAGAGCAAACCTCCACAACAACCTACTTCATGTAGATGTTGTAAGATAAAAGCAGTGCATGGCTATGGAAATGCATCCCACGGACACTAGGAGGTGCTCTTGGAAATGCAAAAAGTGAGCAGAATTGTCTAGCTAGAGACAGCCCACAGGGATCAACCCGGGAAATTGACTTTTTAAAGGAAATATGTCTGTATATGTGAGACATGCAGAACTGTGATGCGTGTGAGTGTGCAGCTGTGGTCCTCAGAGGATGCAGGAGAGGCCCGTATCCATAGCCCTGCAAGAATGTATTCAAAATTTAACCAGGCATTGCAGTTGGAGCAGACGGGAGGAAGTATTTCATCCTTTCTATTGACTGATGCCATGCACTCATCGTTGAATAGCTTTTACAACAGGCCTTCAGCATGCACATAGATCAAGAATGAGAAAAACCATGGTGTGTTCTCTTATTTAGAGCCCATGGTAAGTGCTAACCATGATTATCAGCCTGGACCTGCTTTGTCTCACTGATGTACTTAGGAGGAAGCCAGCCTCTGGAACCTGTTGGCAGAACAGCATCTTTGTCCAGCTTCGGGCATCCTGACACCAGGGGCCTCACACAGTGTAAAAAGCTCCCTGGCTTAACACAAGCACTGCCTTTCCCCTTGCTGCCTGCTTCCAGGGCCTGGAAAGCTCTGCCAGCAGCAGTGGAGGTTACCTGATACACTGCCAAGGCACCTGCTTTGAGAACTTGTCACTGCCTGAGGCTGCCACCTCCTGAGCCCTGCACAGACATGACTTGTGCTCTCACTTGCTTTCCTTCCAAAGGAGGACAGGGAGGCACGTTGCTGTGCAGATTTCCTTCTAGCTGTTCTAGACACTTTGCAGCAAGTGTTCTTGCACTTTGCACCATCTCCTTCCATTAAAATGAACCTGAAGGCCTCAATGAGCTCAGGCAATGACCTGATTCTCTGTAATGTGGGCTGTCAGGGCAGAGATGTAGAGCACCTGCTTCAGAGAAAAGACTCTTGACTCACAGAGCATCTGAGATAGATATCTACTTTTCAGAGAAAGCAGATTTTTTTTCCATGATTTTTTCCCTGCCCTGTTTCACACCTGTATGAAACTGCCTCGTCTGCCCCTCAGTATATATAAGCTTCTGAAGGAATCTTACTAAGACAATCAGCAAGTCTGAAAAACCTGTTTTTTCTGCTTCATGACAAAGATACACTGCTTCTAGATGCTACCAAGAAGTGGACAGAAATATCAAACAGAGAATATTTTCAATTGCATGTCCACATTGAGAAATCACATTACATGAGGAAGAATTTCTTTACTGTGTGGGTGACCAAGCACTGCCACAGGTTTCCCGGAGAGGTTGTGGAGTTTCTGACCACTGAAGATATTCAAGAACCATCTGAGGCAATCCTGTGCCATGTGTTCTGGGATGACTCTGCTTGAGCAGGGAGGTTGGACCAGATGTCCCACTGTCCTCCCTTCCCTCATTTCCCATTCTGTGATTCTGTGATTCTAATTAAAGGCCTTGTAAATCTTCTTCCCTCCTGGTAGGAAGTACAAATGTGACCTCATACCTGAGGATGACAGGTTTTGACAGATTTCCTCTCGTTGTTAGTAATGACCTATCCAGGTTTCCTAAGAGCAACAAGCAGCACACAGACCAAGGTGTTACTTGCTCTTGATATAAATAACAAAAAAAAACTGCTAAGGCCTCTTGGAAAATAGGATTTTGCTCAGAGAGCGATGTATTTTCATGGAAAAGTTTTATTTGTTAAGCACTTCAGTACAATTACTTGACCATATACAGTGTGGCTGAGTTGCACTGAAAATTGATACTTTCCATAATGGTGTCTCATTACCAGTGATTCATTGGAGAGGTGCTGCTGTGATAATTAGCGTTTTATGGGTGAATGGGCCACACACTCTTTAAGTAGACCACTTCCCTAACAATGATGTATTTTAGTGGTTGGTCTCTGATAGTCATGTAAATGAATACATGGTAATGGAACATAGTGACAGTGCTTCTGTTGACAGGTTTCTCTGTCTTACTGTAAAGCAGCTGAAGAACTAAATCTACATATACAAATCCATAATGGTTAGGGGCTTTTATGTGTTTTTGCAGGAGCAGTTTTAACTGAATGCACAAAAAGATGCAAATTTCTCATCTCCTTCAATTTTTACCTCCCAGGCTGGCTTCAAAGCTTACTTTGTAACTCAGATATTTGGAGAGGCTGATGTTGGATGAGTGAGCACTATGATGTGTCTGTTGACAGCCTACTGCTGTTTCAGAGGCTGGCTTCCCCCTCCCATTCCATTAACACACTTTGTCTGGGAAGATGCTGTGCTGGACGCTTTGAGCACTGCCCTAAAACAATTCCGTGTGGTCAATAAAAGCAGGGATTTTAACGCTGGCTGTAGTGGGCAGTGGGGCACAGGATGTGACACATCCTGTCCCAGCTGGTTCTGCTCCAGTGGCTAAGGCCACCCGCCCCAGTTACTTGCCACTATAGCTTTGCTGAAAGTTACTGGCCCCTGAATTTACCCGCTGAGCTACCCATGTGAAAATGAGGGAGAAATGGTGGGTCTGTGCTAAGTCAGCTTTTGGGACTGACAGAGGTTAGGTGGTGTGCACCAGAGCAGACAGCTGGCAGGTGTAAGGGCAGCCAAAGCTGGGAATCTTCTTGTGAAGAGCTCCTGCAGGCAGGAAAAAATAGAAATAAAAATTGAAATTAAATTAAAAATCATCTGAACCAGTAGTTTGGCAGGTTTTCTTCCCTGGCCTGAGCATTCCACTTGGGAGCCCCTCTTGGATCCCTGCAAAACCTCCCTGAGGGCTCATGGGACAGGGTGCAGTGAGTAAAGCTGGCACAGCTCTCCCACTCTGTCATTCTCTGATCACCATGAGACAGCCAAAATAAGGGCTCATAAGCAGTCCTCATTCAATCAGCTCCAGAAGAAAAAATGCAAATAAGCTCAACAACAACAACAACAGCAACAACAACAACACAAACCCCAGAATTTTTCTGGTGCAATTATGGTGCCTATAAACACAACTTCAGCTTCAGACTCACAGTTTATACTGCTTCTGGAAACTCCTGAGACATGAATAATCTCACTGAGCAAAATCCTAGCCTCACATAAGCAATTAGCAAAACTCCTTGCCATTTCAGCAAGTAGAATTTTGTGCACCATGAGCAGTTTTTGCTTAAATCCAAAATTCAAGCATGGATATATAAAATTAAGATAGATTATTATAGCTGTAATAAAAATATATACATCTGCATTCATATACTTAGAAAAAGGAAATAAAGGAAGGATATTTGCTAATGGAATACATAACAGTTTACATCTGCTAGTATAGTTGCAGGGAATTAGACCAGATGTTGAAAGTCTGTCATCTTTTATTTTGAAAGATATTCTTTCAGTGTATATTATCTGGTGTGTCAATTAAAATATGTTCAAGAGTAAATTTCTTCCTCAGCATAATAAACTTACTGTGACAGGGTGGCTGAGTCATGCTTGTCTGAATCACTTCAGATTTTCTACGTTCCTTCAGCCAGCCTTAATTCCCCGTGGACATGAAGAGAGCCAGTTCCTTGGTTGTGCCAGCTGAGAGGGCATGATATGGCTTTCAAAAGCTGGCAGGCAGAGCGAGATGTTCTTCCCCTTAGTTTGTCACAACCCTGTGTTCTCCCCAGGGACAAAAGGCTGTTTCTTCTTGAGGTAAGAATGGTAGCAGGCTCTTTTCATTGATTTTCATTTTAATTTCCATTTGATTTCATTTTCTTTTAAAGCCTGAGATGTCTGGTGACTGTGCCATGCCCTTGTACTTGATGGAGGACAGGAAGCAAAGCAAGAGACTACCTATTTAAAGAAAGGTTAGATGTTAGTGCCCTGCACTTCAGCTCACCACAAGATACCTACATATCTTTGAGAATTTCAAACCACAGGACTCCATACAGCCCACGACTCACTGGTTTCTCCAGAAGACTCAGTACTTTAAATGCCTTGTTGTAACTGTGCCGTTTGAGTAACACACAGATAAATCTTGCAGAAATTTGAAGAGAGGTGCTGACCCAAACACGGGTTATTGTCTCACTGACCTCAAGGTAAAGGCATGTGTACATAGGCACGTGGCAGGCAGGCAGCACATCAAGGTCACTTGCATATGTGTCCTAGGTTCCACGAACAACTTCGTGCCTCTCAGCAGCGTTTTCCATTATTTTTCTCATCATTTAGCAGAGGGAGCAAGCAGAGTTTAAAAGCTGGAAGAAGGGTGACCACCTTGAGCACCAGTCTCAGCAAAATTATGGATGTCTAAGCCCATGTGTGGGTGCTGGAGGCACCTGGGTCACTCCAGCAGAGCTGGCTGCCCTCTTTGAAGGGTCACCCACCACCACCCTCTGGCATTTTGTGTCTGCTGCATAGGGGCTGCTCCACAGAGATGCCTGTCTCAGCTGTCCTTCAGCCACCAGTAATGAGGCCTGACAATGTCTCCTGCCCCAGCAAGGGAGGCTTATACTATGTCTAACCTCACCATATTTGCTGTAACACGGGTTCAGTTGTCTCCTCCAGGAGAAGCATGAAGAGTGGATTAGCTGTCTCTCCTCAGGCTAAACCAAACCCTTGTCTTTCAGACCTGGGAAACAGATCTTGCTTTCTTGGCTCTGCCCTTTGCAGGGGTCTCTCCTGCCTTGTTTCCTCTTGGATCTCACCTTTTGTCAAGTGCAGTACCACAAACCTGACACAGCATTCCAGCTGAGACCATGCCCGAGCTGAACAGAGTTAAAGCATTATTTTACATATTCTTATGTACATGTAGGAACAGGAGATTTATCTTTTTTACTACTGCACGACACAGTAGACACCTTAAACAACCAGTCCACTAGAGTTTTTAAATTTTTTTATAGATTTTTTTTATTTGCAGAGCTGATCCCTCTCTGGCATTTGGACTTTGGACACTTTCCTTTTAAATTGCAATTAATTGCTTTTTTTTTTCTTTTTTTACAAGGATGTATCTTAAATGCCTCAAGGCTTTTGAAGCCTGCCCCCAGCACCACTGAGGGGCTCACTCCTTGCTGCTGTCTGTAAATGCATCAGTCTCATTCCCGAGTCCATCATCGGCACCGCTGGCTGCACTGCCCCAGACTCTGAGCAATCACGGGGACACAGCAGCCTCCCACTGAGCCCTTCTTGATCAAAACTTCCATTTTGATAATGAGTTAATCGCTGTTGCTCTCTGAGTAATGTTTTCCAGGCTGTTTTGTGCCCACCACGCAGCAGATCTGTCTAGACCACACACTGGCTGCACTTGCCTGTGAGCGCTCTGTGGGAGACGCCGTGACCAGACATGCATTTGCTTCTGTCACAGAGATCTGTCACCCTGTCACATAAAGAAATAAGACTGGCTTGACAAGCCCACATTGGCAGCTACTCCTTCTCTGCTCCCTTCCAGGTGTCAGATTATTTGTTTCAGTATTTTTTGCAGGAACCAGTGTTGCAGTGATGGGGGTACACTTCCCCAGAGGGCCTCGCCCTTGCCCTCCATGCCAGGCACCCTCCTCTCCTGTTACCGTCCTTCAGAAGGTGTGGCAAGAGCTCAGCATTTGTGAATTCTTACAGAAAACCCCCAATGGCTCTGAAATTTTAGCACAGTCCCCCACCTCCCCCTCAGTTCTTTTGAGCATCTTAAGATTTAGATTGTGAGGTCTAGACGAACTTGAAAGCACCATATTTATTTAGAAAGTACGCGTTAACCTGGTGCTTTGAACTTGGTTGGAGGGCTTGTTTGTTTTCAGTGTTATATTAGTTACATAAATCTCTTTTTTATGTTTCTGCATGAAAACTTTGCTGTCGACCAAGACTGTATACAAAGACTGAATCACTTCCTTTGAGGCATACTACATTAAAACATGGGATGAGTGTCTGAGATCTCCATTTTGTGGTGAAAAGCTAAAATAAAGAAATCTTCCAAGAGCAGCTGGCAGAAAATATTTGTAATGAGAGCTGCCAACTACTAGAGGAAAGTGGCTTATTTATACAGGGGCACCACTGAGACAGACTGCGTTGGATTTAGAAAATCAAAATCACCCAAGTGGACAAAGCTGTAAAAACTACATAATATAAAAAATGAATCTTATAATGCAGCAGCACCTGCATCTGGCAATCTCATTCATGCTTTCTGCAGGAGATAAACCTTCTTGCTCTATCAAATAAACCCCATAATTACACTGCTTAAGTAGGATATTAAGTGGCATCATATTAAGCCATTACATGACCCTTGTCATCATCAGCCCTGCCAGGCAGTGAGGAGAGCTGTTGCTCCCTGCTGATTACTCTGGGTATCTATTTAAACATACTGTGGTAATTAGAAACATCTAAATAAAGCCCTGCCCAAGGATTAAAAGGGCTGAATGAAGAAACCTTTCTTTCTGGTGGCTGCAATGCCCTTACCTGCTGTTGTTGTGCATGCACACACATCCTTGCCAAAGTCCCTCATTTGATATTATCCAAAGCTCTATGAGGTAAGAGAGCAAAGAGGTTCAAAGGAGGCATCCTTTTCCTCCTGTGATTGATAGAGCCTCTGCCACTGGCAAAGAGAATTTTTCCACAGGGCTTGAAAGCCAAATGTGCTAATTCCTCCTGCTTTACTCTTTTATGCCTTTCTCTGAAGGGAAACCTGCAGGTTTCAGATGCCAGCTTCATTCTAGGCATCCTTCCTAATTACCTGAACTGCCATTGTTATATGCAGCACATATATTGATCACTATCATGAATGTTGCCTTTCTAATATTCAGAGAGTGTGAATCAAACTGTGTCACAGATGTGGACTTCAATCACAAGGTATATCTGAGTGCACCCCACAGATTACCCTTCCTTAGAGTAACTATAGCTGAATCAGAAAAAAAAGTCACTCAAGTTCCTGTTCTTTAGTTATCATCTAAGGTAACATGATTAGCTCGGGAACACTACAGAGCATCTACTCCTGGAAAAAAATTCAGCTTTGGGTGGGAGAAACCCCTTGCTGATCATGAAAGGTGTTTGGGAACATGCTTCCAGACTGGATTGCCTCCCAGATTTAGGAAACAGATGGCCTAGAAAAGACTACATTCATTTTTCAAAGCACCAATTTTAGCGTTTGCCTTTCACTTAATTGTGTTTCAAGATAACTTTTTTCACTTCCCACAGGAAAACCACCACTAAAGGATTTCCAGCTCTATGCTGAGCTGCCATCTCACTCACAGGATTTACCTCTTCAGTGCCTGGGCTCAGATGCTGCTGTGCTTTCCATCAACTGCAAAAATGGTTCACAAGCAAGCTCACAAACAAGCCATATTTCATGCCACTGTCAAGTAATTATAGTGGTAGGCACAGTTTGTAATAGTGCTTTATTGGAAAGGAGAGTCAGATGTACCAATGATCTTTGTCAGAAGGGAGGTTTAAAGATTTTAAGATACTTAGTGAGAAATTGAAGTTGTCCACCTCAATCACAAAGGCAGCCTTATATTTTATAGGCAAGGGCCAAATCATCATTGGATATTTAGAAATATTTCCTCACCGAAAGGGTTGCCAGGCACTGGAATGGGCTGCCTGGGGAAGTGGTGGAATCACCATCTCTGGAAGCATCCAAAAAACATGTGGATATGGCACTCAGGAACATGGCTGTGTAGTGAACATGGTGGTGCAAGGGCAATGGTTTGGCTTGATGAACTTAAAGGTCTTTTCCAATCTTGCCAATTCTGTGATATGAAAAACTACAACATTTGTCCAACATTTCTCCTTGCATACAGAACACATCTTTTGTGATCAAGAAGGGCCACACACCACTGAGACTTCTCAGTGCCTGGCCATGTAAAATATCCACATAATTGTGTAGATAGGTGCACTACTGCACACTTCCAGCCAGCTGCAGGGTGTGGGTGTGTGTGAACACCAGGTTATCTGGTAATCCTCTGGCCTTTTTAGACCAGAAAGCTGTTCCAAAACAAACATGCTGCAATAGCTGCTCTAGAATGGCTCATCAGGTGGGTTTGCTTTCCTGAAAAAGATTATTTCCCAGGAATAATCACTGCCCTCCAGAAATACAGTGGCTTTCCTTCAGCTAGCATGACCTAGCGAGAACTACTCCCAAGAAACTGTTGGGAGATGATGTATTCTGTAACAGTTATTATAGCAAATTCGCTCAGGTAGAGGAGGTCAGGAGAGGTGCTGACTAGAAATGCTCTTGGACCAACTCGCCCAGAGGTTGAGGAGCAATAAGGAGCAGAATGGAAGATTTTACTTAAGCAGGCTCAAAACTGAAGCTGGAAAAAACCAAAGCCTATTTTTGTCTCTTGTCATCTGCGCCTCAATCACAAGACAGAATGACTCTGTCCAGCGACTGCCTGCCCAGAGAAAGGCCCATATTCTTTCCACCTCCAGGGCTTCCATTAGCACAGCAGTTACACTGTCATTTGGGCAGAAGGCCCGAGTCAAGCACTGCTTCATTTGATCTGCATCTGTCCTAAAGTAATATCCCTCTGCCCTTTCCATCCTGTTTGTTTCCCTCTGAGGAAGCAGACTGCTGTTTTTGTGAGGAATGACTGCCTCCATTGGACAGCAGAATACTCTGGAGCAATCACGCTAAGTAGGCAGCACTGCTGCTATGAATTACTGCCTATAGCACATTATGGTGACCTCCCTACTTTCTTTTTCCATTTCATATGAGGACCTAGAAAGGAAAGGCACCTTTGTCTGCGTTGTAATCATTCAAATATGATGCTTTTCAGTGATTCTTTCAAGGTAACAGAAAGCAATTTTGTTGAAAAAGGAGAATGCTCAAATAACATGGATCCTACTCTCCCCTTGTGTTCGGCATGGTGGAATTTACAGGCAGCCCCTGTATTTCAATGGGATTGAAAATCTGGCATTCTGGAGGTCCCAGTTCAAAATTGCCCCCTTTTTTTTTTTTTACCACCAAATTTAATTGTCAGGGTATCAGGTTACTATTCCATATAACCTAAAGAAATTACTGAATCTTATATTGTAAGATTAAAAGATGGATGCTTTTATTTCTGTTGTCTTTTTCACACATTTTCGCCAGTTTGCATGTCTTTTAAGATAAGAAAAGCCCCCAGCCTTTCTCCCCTTTTTCCCCCAAGGGAGATTGCCATCCTCCACCAACCTGCGGAGGACAAAATTCTGAGGCTTATTTATTTATATTTTCTGCTGTAGTACCCTGGGAAACCATAAACCAAACTGTGTGCACATCCCTGTAAATCCTTCCAATTAAAAATATCTTGATTTGCAAGGGTCATTCTTTGACAAGGAAAATGTTGAATAGTTTTAGTTTCTTTAAAATCTAAGATTCTTAGGACTAATTTAGGAATAACGAACTGTTGCCTCAATGATTTTGTTTTGTAAGATAGGTGACAGAAATATTATTGGAGGAATATTCATTCTGAACGACCTTATGTTTCCTCTAAGGGAGAAAGGATGCTCGGCTCTCATGTGTGAAGGGCTCTTTAGCTATTGCTAGTGATAACAGTGACCTCTTGTGGATATTTCTAAAATCTTTTTAAATTTATTTTAACCTGGTGGTAGTTTTGCATCCGTTTGTTGGCATTTCTAATACATTTGTAACTTAATAAAAGAATAAACTATTTCTCCCTTGACGAGGTTTATTACTAGATCCCTGATTTCAGTGTACCAGATCTTTAAGTTTAGAAAGGAAAATAGTACATAAATTGAACAGGAAGAGAGTTGGTTTAAAAAATAAATTGATGGGCTTGAGGCTTACTAATTAAGTGTGCTAATGCAACCAGAAGTCATGGACAGATTTTGGTATTTCCAATTAAAGGCGTTACATCTGTCTGAGCAAAACCAGTCAGCAGTAACTTCACCTCGGCTGACAGATTTGTCTTTTGACTTCAGACACAAAATATAGTTTTGGACTAGTGTCACAGGGTGTTCTGCACCACACCTCTCTTTTTTGTTTCCAGCTGCATGTTGTGCCACTTTATACTTGGGCTTAGCCCTTGCTGTGGCTTCTGAAGGTGATAAACAGAGGCGTGGTCTGCAGTTAGGACTGAGCTGTGTTTGAACCCAGGAGCCTGAGCTGTAGGCCAAAGCAGCTGAGGCTTATCTATACTCTGGTAAAGGGCTGGTAGGTTTCTGCAGAAAGACCAGATGAATAAACACAGGACATGAATATCTCTTTCATTGAAACACAGAATGGTTTGGTTTGGGAGGGACATTAAAGACCATGCAGTTCCAACCCCCTGCTGTGGGCAGGGACACTCCACTAGATCAGGTTGCTCAGAGCCCAATCCAACCTGGCCTTGAACGCTTCAGGGAACACTTCTCTGGGCAACCTATTTCAGTGTCTCACCACCCTCACAGGAAAGAATTTCTTCCTAATATTTAATCTAAATGCATTCTCTGTCAGTTTGAAGCCATTCCCCCTTGTCCTATCACTACATGCCCTTGTAAAAATCCCTCTCCATCTCTCTTGTAGGCTCCTTCAGGTACTGGAAAGATGCAATTTGGTTACCCTAAAGCCTTTTTTTTTTCCAGGTTGAACAAACCCAACTCTCCCAGCATTTCTCACAGAAGAGGTGATCCATGCCTCGAGTTGAAAAGGAATTATGTGGCTGGAGGTGGGGAAAAAATACCCAGTGCTTTTTCCCAAGGACTAGTCTTGAGAGAAATCCTTCCTGATCAATAACTCCTCAGGTTTACATACCCATAGAAGTGTTTTACAAAGCTGAAAGACATTGGCACAGAGGAGGAAAAGGATAATATGTCTGAATGGAAATGAAACTCAGTAATGCAAAATACATTTTTGGAACTAGCAACAAAAATTATCTGGAGGATAGAAAGAGAAACCTGGAAAGGCTGAAAAGAGAGAGAGAAAGAGTGAGCTTATGATGACCCATCAATGGCATTGGGATCTGTTAAGGGGAAGATTCAGTCTTGAGAGGGGTGTGTCCCATCCAAGTGGGGGAATATTGGAATATAATACAGTGTGCATTTTTAGGCATGTATATTAAGGACACTTGAAAGATGATCTAATGAAGAGATAGGCTCCTTTGACCATCAGAGAGGAGAACGAAGCTATCCTGCTCCTGCCAGCAGAAGGAGAAGAAAGTTATGGTTATTCTGCAGAGTTCCAGTTGGGCTGGAGGACACGGAAGCTGAAATCTGCAGCACATATACCAACGACTGAGCCCAGAAGCTTTTGCAGTCTTTGCTTTGACCTGTCAGTGTCTGCAGTAGGTGCAGGATCAGAGTGATCCTCCATGTGAGGAGCCTGAAGGGACTGCAAACAGAATGATGTGTAGCAAAAGGAAGAATAAACACCCCTTCCACATACATCATGGAAGAGACATAAGCAACAACTTACATTTAGGTAAGAAAACAAGATGTTCCATGAAGAGCAAATAAAAAGGAGCCCACACCTGGCTGAAATGACCAGCCATTAGAAATGTGAACCAGGGTTTGTTAATGGACTTTTGGAACATGCTGTCAGTTGCAGGTATTAGCACAGAATGATGGCTGAATGATGCCAACTTTACAAAATAATCTCATATTCAGAGGACTTACAACAGAGACACAGCAAGTTTTGCGAAGTGACACTGTAGTTGCTTTCTTTATCCAGGAACCATTTATTAAAACAAATAACATCATCCCCCTCCTCCTCACAAAAAACCCCAAACTATGTCATACTTTAAAAAGGGAAGGAAAAAAACCCAGAAGATTACCTTCCTGACATTGACTGTCCCCTGCCGCTTCTTTTCAGGATCCTGTGACATTTAATTTACTGCTAACAAATTTTTCATTTTCTTTACTTATATAGTTAATAATTTATAGTTAATATATATATAATATATATAATATATAATATATAGTTAACAATATAGTTCATAATTTATTTACTTATATAGTTAATTCACAGTGAAAACACCACCTTTATAGAAATATGTACTTAGTAAAGCAGATAGCTGATAAACAGCCTAACCACAACATACTCATATTATTTTTTGTACACACTGTACTGAACACTGTGAAACTGGGACACACAGTACTTAAAGCATCACACCAGGAAACCATATTCCATTACCATTTCACATGGGGGAGGAAGGAAAAAACCACTGTTCATTTTGCTTGTTTTTCTTTCTCTGTAATTACTTTTTAAGATTCATCACTTAATATGATTTCCAAATTTCCACAGGTCACAAAACCCCTTTCTCGAGTTTCAGAAACAGCAGACTGGGAGCAGCACAGCCAGAGGTCAGCATTTCACCTAGGCAGTGACACTGTTCCCACAGCTTTTGATTGAGCTCTCTTGCCATTAATCCAGGTCTCTGGCCTTCAGATATTTAATTACCTTTCTCTGAAGTGATGCGTGGTCCTTTACAGTACTGTAATTGTCCTCCTGGCTGGTGTCTGAGACGTGGGGTTCTCCTTGAAGCTGAGGCACAGCATCCCTGTGATGCCTGGGCTGAAATGCTCCACCAGCATGGGGCCAGCACCAGGGTGTTGCACCCCAGACAAGACACCTTTGTGAGAGAAGCACCACCATATCCCACAGCACAGCAAAAGGATAAGGGAAACCCATGGTGGTCTGGGTAAGGGGGCAGGAGGGGTACAATGGCAGGATCACCAAGCCTGGAAGCCTACAAAAATAAAAGCAATCCTGAATTAGTCATGAGTCCAGAGGCCAAACACTGCCCTGGTCATACTTGGGCAGAGCAACACCAGACCCTGCAGTGTACTGCAGGATTAGTCATGCTCTGGGGGAACAAGACAGCATAGCAGATTAATACTAAAACAAGACGTTCCCAGGGCTCTCAGAACAATCCATCTTATTTTCTCACTATTTGTTTCTTCTGCTTGATCAATAATCTTTAAAAATGCAGATTTTTCATTAGCAGGAACAGGAATTAGAATTAATGTCTCTGTTTTCTGTGTGGCCACCACTTTTCACTAAAGCTACAAGATCTGAGGCTTCTCTCTCACTGGAAAATCTTGCTGAAATCACCAAGCAGCTTAAAATTTTGTGGAGGGCAGGACTGTTGCTCCAGCCATGAGACCTTACAGATACCCACTGTTGTTGTCCCAGCTGGCAGCAGCACTTGGAGCCCTCTAGAAAGATGGGAAGAATTACTTCATGTTTTACGTGCTCTGGGTATATTTTAACCACAATAATAAGTGGTGGTTGCAACATAACACTGTTTCTGTCAGTGGTTGTCATGGTTCAGTCCCAGCAGTCTGCAGGGGCAGGATAATGCAATTACCTCCCAGTAGCTCTTGGGAGAGGTAGCTGGTTTCACTCATCTTGCACTTGGCTGACAACAGAGGCACAACCTTGCACCCAGGCAGGGTTTTCTATCTAAAAATTTAACAAGAGAAATGAGGCATTAGAAGGAGTCTCAGTGTCTCTTTCCAGAAGCAATCTGGAACCAAGATTTTCTGAGCAGGATGTGTGGATGCAAACAGGTTCATAGGGCTCTTCCTAAGCTTCTTCTAGGAACTTGCAGGGAACTCCTGGCTCCCAGGAGTAAAGACACTAATTTTCCCCAAGTACGAATATTATACTAAAAACTCCCAGAGGGGTGCAGAACAAACAAGAATAACTACCTGCACAAATGTGCCTAGGAGAAACACTTGCATCTGTAGAGCCCTGAAGGCATGAAGTCAAGAGCAGAGCTGGTGGGGCACAGCATGGCACGGAGGATTGCTGTAGGGCCCTTCTCCGTGGTGCCTGGAAGTGGCTCCAGGTTAGGGTCAGGGTGCAGCCCTTGGGCTGGCTCAGTGCAGCACAGGCAGCTGTGGTTTTGCCTGAGCTAGAGCCAAAAGGTGAGTGGAGGTGAGAGAAGATAGGGTGACAAGTCACCTGGTGCTCCTGTCAGACGTTATGCAATGAGGGGAACTGGGTAACCAGTGGTAACCAAAATAAAGGGTTTGTGTGCATGTTGTATAACATGGCTCAACCCCAGACAGCAATGAAGCACCACACAGCCACTCACTGCCTTCTCCCTGGGGGGATAGGGTGAGAACTGGGAGGGTAGAAGTGGAAAAACTCATGGGTTCACACAAACACAGTTCAACAGGTAACGCAAAAGCCACGCACATCAGCAAAGTGAAGGAAGGAATTCATCCACCCCTTCCCACAGACAATCAGGTGTTCAGTCAGCTCTAGAAAAGCAGGGCCCCATCTCACACAACGGTGACTTGGGAAGACAAATGCCATCACTCTGGGCTTCCCCCCTTTGTCCTTCTTCCCCCAGCTTTATATCCTGAGTCCATAGAGTGTAGGATATCCCTTTGGTCAGTTGGGGTCTGCTGTCCTGGCTGTGTCCCCTTCCAGCCCCTTGTGTGCCCTCAGCCTGTTCATTGGTGGGGTGGGGTGAGGACTCTGTGTAAGCACAGCTCAGCAACAGTTCAAACATCTGTGTTGTCAACTCTGTTTCCAGCACAAACCCAAAACTCAGCCCCCAATGAGCTACTGCAAAGAAAACCAACTCATGCCAGCCAAAACCAGCATACCCTAACAACAGCTACACACAACTCCATGACCTCCTGCATCATCCAGGAGGGGCTGGAGTGAGTGATGGAGTGCAGTGAGTCAGGCTGGGATGTCAGTGAGGTGGTTTAGCAAAACCACACAAGTTCTGGCTTCTTTTCAGGCTCCCTCTGCTCCCCTCCATACCCTTGAGCTCCTTTGTATTCCAGTACAGGAAAGACAGACAGAAAAGGTCTAGGCAAAGGTAGAACAGGAAAACTCAGCAAAGGACTGCTAGACTTAGAAGATTTCAGAAGGAAAGCATTTGAATGAACCATAGAATAATAGAATCTTTTAGGCTGGAGGTTATGCTTAAGGTCAACACGTCTAACTCTTACCCCAGCACTGCCAAGCTCACCACTAAACCATGTCCCCAAGTGCCACATCCACTGGTCTTCCAAACACCTCCAGGGACAGCAGCTCTACCACTCCCCTGAGCAGCCTGTTTCAATGCTTGAGAACCGTTTTGGTGAAGAACTTTTTCCTAATATAAACCTCTCTTGATGTAAAATTTAGACTATTTTTTCTTGTGCTATTGCTTATCACTTGTTAGAAGATGCCAACCCCCACCTCACCAAAGTTCTTTTTGACTAGTTGTAGAGAGAGAGTAGAGGCAGAGTAGAGCTGAAGAGGCTCCTCTGATCCTCCCTTTCTCCAGGATAAACAACACCAGCTCCCTCAGCCACCCCTCACAGGACTATTCTCGTGATAATGCTGTCATTCAGGCTTATACCAGTGAAGGCTGACCTTGAGAAATTACAGAGGAGATCTAAGTGGGAGACTAAGCCTGGACTCTCTGGTTGGATAAAGCTGCTGCAGCACAACAGAAGTGGAAAAATAAAACAGATCACTGACTAGGAGGAACAATTCCTTTCCTTGTTCAGCTCCTGGTGCTTCTTAATTTCCTCTATTGGAAGAAATTACGAGATGTTAAGGCCACCTGCCCGTGGCTTCTCCCAAAAATCTGTCTTCACTAGCCCATCCTCACCCACCTGAGCCCCCCAAAGACCAAGTCCCTATTGTTTACCTCCAATCTTCCAATGCAAAAGCTAGGGGGTGCAAAGGGAAGCTGGTAAGATCCTAGTCCAAAATGAAAAGCAGTCCTTTACACACCCTCCAGTCACAGCCTGTGGACATCCTCGCCAAAAAAGTCTGTGGGCTCAAAATGGTGCCATAAAAAATAAAGGTGTGAGATGTACTGAGGGCTCTGAAACACACAGACATCACATCTGGCTTAGGAAATCTCTTCACTGCTAGAAGCTGAGAGATGAAGTATTAGTATTTCCCTGGACTCCAGATAATGTTACACCCTCTCCCTTCCCAGCTCCTCGAATGTGTACAATTCAGGAACCATTCCCAACATGTAGTTTGGGTGAAGCTGCGTATTTTGGGTGGGAAAGAGGATTTCACACTGCAGACACACACATCTCTTCTGTGCCAAGCAGTGCCTGTGCCAGAGAACAATCTCACACACAGCTTACGAACAGAGGCAGAGCCAAAACCGTCCCTGCTTTCCCTGTGTTCCTTCTTCCACCTGAACGAACGGAGGCAGAGCGACAGTGCCATTGGCCACTCCTGCCCCAGCCTGTGCAGCCCCTCCTCGCTGGTGTGTTTGGTTTGCAGTGCCCTGGGTCCTGCCCGGGCGCTGCATGTGGGACGTGAGCCCTGCGCTCCTGTTCCAGCACCAGCTCCAAACCAGTACGTGCTTGCAAGCAAACCCACTCCCCACTCGGGGACAGATGACTCAAGCAAGAGCTCAGAAATATTTAACTCCTCTGTGCCAAGAGATTTTGCAGCACCAGATGCAGAAGTAACAGAGTGCTGAGCAAAAGGCAAACTGCAATCAGCAGCTGTCTGTCTAAAAGGGAACAGATATTGCTGCTATAAAAAGGATGTAAACCCAGGCTGTCTTACAACTGGAAGAACATCAACTCTTACTGATGCTTTAGTACACTTTCTCCAAGAGGAATTACCTCTTACTACTCTCAACAATAAAATGAAGAAGCCTCTGCACTGTAGAATTAGCACACACTAAAAATATTTGAAAATAACTGGCCAAAGCCAGCACTCAGGCAGAGTCAATTGCTGCAAAGTAAACGAGAAAATTACTTTCTTGAAAGTACCATCTGGTAAGGAGGCACCTCTGTGAAATGACAAGCTCGTGATTCAGATAAAGAGTTCTGAACACAACCTTGTAACTGTCTACACAGCAAACAAAACACTTCAGTGTGTGAAGAGTGGGAGGCACATTTTTTTTGTACAATTCCTTTATTTAGGAAAGTGTGATCGATTCGGGCCTCTCTAAGCTACACAAAATATAGAAACAGAAATAACAGAAGCTCTAAGTCTAGACAAAACAATGCAAAAATGAGGAAAAATGGAAGATCTTTATGGATGATTAATCTGAGGAATTGATAGACTGTGGTACTGAGGGCACAATATTGCAGAATTATAGAAGGAATCTATTGTTTTTCATGAATGCCATGATTATGCCACATTACTTGCTCAGAGCCTCCCTCAAATTCTATATATACATATTTGGAAAATAAAAAGTTTTCCAGGATATATAGAATTCTGACTCAAATTAGGGACTTGGGAGAAATATCTTTCCAGATTCTTTTGATTTTTCCCATTCAAGCATTTCTTGTACTTTTCAAGTATCTGCTAGTATTCGATATTGAGAACGTACATTAGACTACTTGGAAAATGATCCAGTTCTTAGGGAGGATTTACTCTGCCCCAGTGCAAATGAGCTTAATCTTGGGCTTCATAGGTAAATCTGGTGTGAGGGCAGAGAGTTGATTCATAAGAACAGTGAGCAAGGGAGAATAAAAACTTACTCTAAAGTAACTTCCTATCTTCCAAACAGTTTTTCCACAAATACACATAAGGTTTGGGAACACTGCACCTTTAGCAAACCAGGCTGGATACTTCAGCATTCACCTTTCCTCTGGAATTACTGTGGAGCCACCACAGAGCTCAGTGCCTCAGGTTTGGAGGTTCCCTCATGTGCCCTCCACTTCCAGCATAGACCAGGGAAAGAAAGAAAGAACGAGGAGGAAGGGGAAATTACATAGTGATTTCTGGTTCTGGGTAAGTAACTTCTGTTTTCTTTGAATATCTCTGTTTGAACCTTAGTTGCCACTGGCAAATGAACATAAAGCCTCCCAGATTTACTTTAAAAGTTGATCTGAGAGTGCTCCGCATGAAGAAGCACCACTTGACGTGCCTGTAGACAACAATGTCCTTTCCACAGTGTTTTTCTAAGTATGGGCAGGGCTCCAGGCAGCTGCATGAAGGTATCAGGAATGAAGTCACTCTTTAACAATGCCCCTGATGCAGCTTAGGCTCTGGTGACATGTACCTAAGTGGCAGAAACCAATTTACCTTGACAGTTTTGTTACACCTCTTGCTGTAAGAGCTGCTCTCTGTAACACATACCATCACTGGTGGTTTAACTGCAACTGAGGAAAGAAATGTTGGTGGCAGGTTCAGATCTCCATGCAGCCTCATGGTGACAGATTTTCCCTGAATGCAGAGGGAATGGAGAAATCACATTGGTGCTGGGCCCTTGCTAGGTGGACTTCCATTCAGGCAACTGATGATCTTCCTCCTTCTGCCCAAGCCAAGTAATTTCAGATAAGAGAAAATAAAGCTGGCACAGAGCAGTTAGGCATTTTCTGATACCATGACTACTTAGCCACAGCAAGTATGTGTTCTCTTAGCCAACAAGGGCAACCAGCCAGCACTGTGAGATAGCCCAGCCACCAGCAGAAAACATGAGGCACTCTCTCCAGGGCAGGGCAGAGATTGAAGCTGGATATCTCTCCACTTATGATGATGGACCCTATATTTCCTCCCTCCTTCTGCTTCAGAAAAATCTTTCTTTCCCTGCTGTATCTACTCTGATTTAAGAAGTCCTGCAGCCTGAACCTGCTCTCCTACTATAGCTTTGGCCAAAGAACTGGCAACTGAAGCCACCAGTCAGCAAAATCTTCCTGGGCTTTTGGTTTATTTACTTTTTCTCTCTTTTCTCCCTTGAGAAGAAAGCCAGTGGGTCAGTAAGGGAAGAACAAGGTATTGTGATGAGAAGGGGCAGGGAATCACAGGCAAGATTCAGGATGATGGGTAGTGGGTCTCCTAAGGGCTCCATGAGCTGAACTGAGAACAGGAGGATTTTATCATGTTGTGAACAGGAATAGGTAGATGGGCTGAAGGGGCTACAGAGAGGTGCCTCCCTTTGGGTTTTCTATGGTAAAAACAAGATTATGCTCTTGGTCACTTGCTGTACACCATTCTCAACATGCCATTCTCAGGTTTGCATGGACACAGGTCTGTAACTTTAGAAGTTCCAGCTCTGCCTCTGGAGCACACAGGGCAGAGAAAAGGGGATCGGAGCTGTTTCTCTAACTTTGTATGTGGTGAGGTTAACTAGCCTGACCCCAACAAAAGCTTCTGTGTTCAAAATCCAGGTCCTCCCAGGAGCAGGGCTCCAATACGGCTGTTGCACAAAAAGAGCAGCAGATCTTTATGAGAAAAAGCGTAAGCAACATTTACAAGTGAAGACATTTCTTCCATGGATGCATGAAGTCCCAAATTTAGCAGACAAGGCAGAACCCCACATATGGCAGAACAGAGCTATAAAAGTTGTCAGCAAGTGATATTCATCTCAATTTAGAAACAACTTGTTCCTACCATGTAATGTAAATGCAATGGAAAACACGCTTGTCTTTTAGCTACAAGTGTAGTAGGCACAGTCGTTAGAGGAACTAAGCAAAGTGGTGGCATGGATTCACTTTCTTTTTAATCTTTTTTGCACCTCGTAGTATCAGATTTTCTCCTGATCTTTCTCATTCTATTATTCAATAGGTTACAGTTTCAAGCAAGTGCTGTCGGACAGAGTTAAGCAGCATTATTTTTGGTTCCTGGTTTGATTAGAGTGATGCAAGACAACAGACCACTAAGGTTTCCACAACTCTAAGAATGGTATTACTCAGGGAAGCAGGCACAGCCTGACATGCTGCCTTTCCAGGACTTGGTATCTATCTACTAGCAAAGGACATGCAGAATAAGGGGGAAAAATGCTATTTACTAACTTCATGCAGTTACTTTACCTCTATTCTTCTCAAGTCTCAAGGAGCATGAGGATCTGGCTAATAAAAAGGAAACCTTGATAACCTCCTTTCTTCAGTGAAATGAATGTTGTTTCAAAAAACTGTTGTCCAGGGTATTGAAGCAGCTCAAGCAGCATTTACAGACACTCCCACATACACCTGCAACCTAGAAGAGCAGTCCTGTAACTGATGTTTGTACACTCAGACATTCAGTGAATACAGACACAAAGGTCAGTCAATCTAACACCAAAAGGAAAAAAAAGGGCTAGTATTTACAAAAATGCCTTCATAGCAGTTTTGCTCCACAGCTTAGCTGGCAGGAAGATGTAACTGAGGAATGTGATAAGCTTTCCACAATATGGCCTGGCTTTTGCCTTCATGTAGCTCTGTTTTAGAAGAGAATAGCCTGAGTTGGAAAGAACCCATGAGATTCATCAAAGTTTTGCTGCTGACCAGTGTCCCACCCACTGGTGCTAGCCATGTCCAGTTGCCTTGTTCTGGAACATTGCCTCCCTCACAGCACCCTGAAGGTATTTTATTTCACTGGGCTTACACAATAAAGCATTCTTCACTGTAACCATGTATTGTTTTAGAGCTTAGTTTACCAGGCCAGTCAGGTCACGCTTAGGGCTACAAAATAATCCAATAAGCTACAAAAGAAGAGCCCACTTCACCATCATACCCTATCTTTGTCACAGCTCACTCCCGAGAAAGCTAAAGGTTCACCTCCTCCCTCCCAGCCCTTGCTGAGGGCCCCTCAACTCCTCCAGTTTCCCTTAGTTTGAGGCCCTCCTACCCTTCTTCAAATCCACTCCTCACATTCCCACCCAGTGCCACGGTCTGCCCCTGGTGCCCAGCAAAGCCCACTGTGCCACAACCTCTGCAGCCTCCCCGCTTCCTTGCACAGGAAGCCATACAACTTATGAACCCCAACATCTAACCACTGCTTCTGGGACGCCTCTGCTTCCTAAAGCCTCCTGAGACCAACTGTCAGCCCTTGGGCTCATGTCAGGAAAACCAAACTATCACCCCTCTTCTGACAGCAGCACAGCAGGGGCTTGTTTTGTCCAGAGCGTACTCACCTCAGCTCTGCTCTTAGTCCTCACAGTGATAAAGCTTTCCCCATGAACTCACACTCGCATAAATTCAACCTGGTTTATTCCAAATATCACATAAATTAAACACATTTCCCATGAATATTGCAAATACACATGAAATGAACACTGCAATTTTTAAAAAAAGTTTTGGCTTTGTTTATGCAACAAGAAGTGCCAAATGTGGTTAGAACATGAACTTCTCCTGTATTTACTAGATACAAAAAGGTGCAGATTAATAATTTATATTTATACATATGTACACACTCCATTTCATTTCTAGCTTTAAAACAGTAAAAAATGGTTTCAAGTTTATCTACATTAAACATACTCATTTACATCTGGTCAGAAGCCCCAGATAAGAGTTGATACAATCATTTCACAACTGCAAAATTAAGGCGCTACCAAAATACCAGTTCCACTAGTGTAAAATGTAACAGGAATAGAGTGTACAGCTTTCTATTTATCAATTTAAAAGTGGACTGGAGAAGAAGGAAAAAGGAGCAGTAAGAAACATGACAAGTTCTACAGGTTAGAAGTACAAAGAGATCTTGATGACTATCAAATGAACATATTAAAATACAGTAGATAAAAGGCCTCAGTGGCAAACAATTAGTATGCTTCTGAAAGACAAAAAAGGTTAAAATATATATATATCATTTTTGTAGCTTGAAATTTTACAGGTGAACAACAGGTGTAGAGGTAGAGGGATTTTTTTTTTCTTTTTGGCCTCTTTACGATGTATAAAGAAGGGCCACATTCACCACAGTGAAAAGACTCATCATATATCCCAGCATCCTTGCTTGGGCAGCAAGCAAGAAAAGTGTAATGAGCTAGAAAGGCAACAAATCCTGTCTATCTCTTCCAGGAGCTCAGCTCCAATGCTTCCACATGTACCTTGGCAACAAGTCAGACCTAAGCACAGACTGGCTGTAACGTGGACATTTCCTCTAGAGAGCAACGAGACAGCTTTTCCCATGAGGTACTACTGGATGCTGCAGATATTATATGGCAGAGGTGATTTGGTAAAAATGAAACTGGTACTTCCCCTGAAAAAGCAAGTACCACAGGGCAGTGGTGATTTTATCCATTTATTAAAGCTTTGCTATTTGATCAGCATTCAATGTTTTGGAAGAAATGTCAGCTTTGGGCTGCTAATATTATTATTTGCATCCATACACAGACAATTCCTTTGTTGTTATCATTTATCCAAAACATCAGTCACTGAAATATTCACAAACTGCTTTAAACCTTGACTAAAAAAAAATCCCTCTACAGTTCAGCTTTCTTTTCAATAACAATCACTCTATTAGCTATGCAGGCCTTCATGAACACAGTAATGTCACTTCCCATGTAGAATGTCTTTACACATTACAAAACAGCAGTAAACAACCTCTCATTTCATAGGGTTTTCTGTCAGAAGTACCTCAAAAGTAGATATCTTGAAAAAATCACTTTTGCAGAGAAGAATATTAACATTAACATTTACTGAGGCAAAGCCAAGAAGACACTAACTAGCACCTTGATATTTTTTTTTTCTTAAATGCACTCCTATCTGTAAAATTAAGCACATATAAGATCAGGGACCAGCAATACACAATTACCATCAGCATCCTCTTCCAGCTAAACTAGTAATACTCAAAACTAGGCCAGACACACAAACAAGCAAGATGAATGAGTCTTGAAGAAACACACAGCATGGAAAGGAATGGGAAGAACAGGAAGCTAAACAGAAAGGATTGCGAGATTATTAAATACAGTCCATCTTCTGGTCCAAGAATTAGTTTGTGAAATCACCCTTCAGTAGCTCAGCTGACAGTCGGCTGAAGACCTACTGACTTCTGTCATTTCCTCCCCACAAATACAGTAATTCCTTATACCTCAGTGAATTCCTTTTCATCATCTTCAAATCCTGGAGGAAATGCATTCAACTTGAATTTTGACTTTTTTGGTGGTGGTAGCAGAACTTGCAGAAGGCTACTGTAAAGGTTATGACATCATTGGTTGTACATTATGCACTTCACAATTCAGAGAATACACTTACAAACCACTTAAATAGAAAAGGCGTGTTCAAGGTAGAGGCAGTTACAGTACATTCAGGGTATGTTACAGAAACCATTTGTGGTAGCCATTTGCTGAAAGGAAAAAAAATGGAATTTTTGTTTCCCAGACCACAGAGGTTATAACTACAATACCCAAAGAGAGTAGGTAATATATCCCAATCACTGCATTTTAATGCAGTCTTCTTCCAGAATTCATGTACAAAGTGGAAAAAAAAAAGTTTAAATACCTCTTAATTGACAAATAAGAGAAAATAACTAAAAAAGAAACCAGGCACTTTGACCATTTAGGTAAGCAGCCATTTCTTCTTACCAGACTTCTGCACACGAACAAGTCTTTACATTGGTCTTGCTATGCTTGCAGCACATGGAGATTCAAGTCAACTTTTTTTCCCTGTTGGTAGTATCAGTTCTAGTTATACGAAACTATGCCAATTGAATTGGTAACACTGAGTTATTTCATTGGCAGTTGAGCATATGTTGATCATTTGACTGACAAGCGATCAATTTAATAGCTATCAAAGCTAGATATTAACAAAACAATACATAAAAAAATAATCAAAGAACAAATGAAGGTTAACACCTGACTGAAGCTTGCATTGAGACTTGCCTTTATAGGTTCGGTTTATGACTCCTTTCACGGTGTTACTGTGGACTGATTTCCATCACATACAGCAACTGGAACGAAACTACAATACTTTCGGGTTTGAAACACGTTCAGTAGAGACCACCCCAACATAATGGGAGGTCAGCATGACACTGCAGGAAGGAGGGAGATGGAAACCTCCCCACTTTTCACCCTCGCTGGTTCCGCTCGCGGAGCAGGTGTTCAGAGTAAACTGCAGCATGCCTCCCACGTACTTGGGGTGAAATCATTATTTCACAGCAGTGTTGATCATACTTGAGTGAGCGGCTTGGTTTGAATTTAGCAGTAAGACTGGCTAGGATTACTTTGGGTTTTCTCTTCAAAGAAACCAAAGTACATACGTTTCCAAACATTTTGTCTATACTTATTCTGCTACAACATGTAAATCACAAAGGAGGGATTACCTAAGGCTACCAAATAGTGTGCTTATTCAGTAGCTATTATTCTTTCAGATAAACATCCTCAGATGCCTTGACTACAAACAGCTTAACCTGTTTTTTCCTCAGACTGTTATTTGCTGAAGAGAGAGAGAGAGACAGAGAGACAGAGAGAGAGGGAGATGTGGGTGTATGACAGACTGCCTTCCAATTCATTAACAGAGAGTACTGTTGGTTATAGTCCTCGTGCATATTTCTGCTGGGCAGCGTAACTCCTCTTCTGTTCATTACTTCCAACAAAGTCTAGGAAACACCTCTTCAATCCACTGTCCAGTTTCCTCTTCCTACCGAGTGAAAATCCAGATCACATGCAGGCCAATGGCACTACTCTAGTACTTTACTCTCTTTGCTAGAAACATCAATTCTATCAAAGTACTTTGAAGCAGTTATCCACATCCATCAGCTACATTCTAAATGTAGCACAGCTCTGTAGAGGCTCAGTTTTCACCAGGACGACAGGAGAATGTGCAAGGTTTGGTGAATACCCAGATAACAAACCGATGCAATCAATGGATGCAGGACGCAGTCAGAAAGGGCTGTTCCTTCTTGAAGGAATCTTAAAAAAATACAAAAAACAACCCCTCCCCTTTTGCCCTCCCCCAGAACAACCTGTCATGAGATGTTTTTGGTGCCCACTCACAACACAAGTCCATGTTATCTGGGTCTTTTGCGAGTCACAAATATCAACACACGCCTGATGGCGATCAGACGATCTTTCAGGGAGGTCATAGCCAGTATAGCCAGCTGAGCTCTGTTTTCCAGAGGCAACACTGCCAAGAGCCACCAGTACCAGGCAGGACCACTGGGGTTGCTCTGCAAAAGGATGGAAAAACATGCTGTTATGTATTCACCAGCCTAGCCCCATGAAGAACATCACCTTCCTTCTCACTTTCTATTCGCTAAGAAAGTCACCACAAAACAAGCAACAACTGAACACTTAATTGCAGGTGTTCTCTTTATCTGTATACACCATCTCTTCAGCTACTAAATTACACAGGTATACTGTTTACCATGCTTCATGCCAACAGACCGAAATTGGGTAGATAAGATTCTAGAATGTATAAATCACAGCAAAAATATGTCAGAAAACAGTCTAGTGTTAAAATTCTGTGTAGAATAAGGCTGCATAAGTAGGCAGGTTTTATTACCTGTGGCTCTGGTTCTTTTCCTGGCATAGATCCAAAATGATTGAGAATTTGCACTTTCATATTGTCTTTAAGTGAAGTGAACCAGGCAACAGCTTGATCATAGACTGAATCATGAAGGCGAACAAGTTCTTCATACTCTGGTCCTTCAACCTTATTGTTAAAAGAAAGGAGATAGAACAAAACAGGTTTGATACCGTGGAGTCCATATGCTTCCCCAGAAGCAAACGAAGCAAAACAATGCAGTGACTACAGCGGTTCGAATGTCCTTATGTAAACCAACTGTGCCTAGGTCTCAGATTTCAAACCTGCGATGCTGGAGTCTTTTTACCCTCCCCTAGGTGTTTTGAAGTGGTATTTCTTGGAGCAGTAACCGCCTCACTAGTACCCATTGCTAAATGCTGGCATAATAGAATATGCTCTCTAATCCTGGGATATATTTATCATCTCAAACCCACAACCTCGAGTTCCTGTCACAGAATGACCTCTGGACAGTGGTACATCATCTGGCAAAACAAAACAAACACTACTGCCACCGAGCACAGAGACGGGGTGGAGGAGGGGCTACAGCACTTAAGAGACCAGCACTATTTTATAGAAGTGGTAAGGCCATAGTAGGACAGCCAAGGAGAAGGAAGAGGGTAGACACCCAAGCAGGCAGGAAGCAGGGAAAGTGATGCTTTCCCAGTACCAGAAACAGCCACGAAGAAACACCCTCATTGAAGCAGAGTGTTTTAGTTGCACAGGCCTACTATTAGCTATAATGGGAAAAAAAGGCATAAGCATAAACCACTACAAATTGGTGATTTGTGGGGTTTTTTGGGGGTTTTGATTCTGGATTTTTGTTCGGTTTTCTTTTCTCTTTTAACATGTGCACATCACACGGGTGATTTCACCTACGCTACTCACTCAGATACACATCTGATTTACCTGCTCTAGATGCCTTTCACAAACAAGGAGAAGCAGTTCTAGAGAACAATTAATCTCATCTTAAGGTAAGTATCTGAGAGCATATAAAACAGGTATCTTTGGACTGAAGTTTCTGACAATCAGACATATGGATGCAGGGCACTGAACAGACACCAGCCTCCAATGTGAGACAAGGTAAATCTCACTCTAATTATGAAGAGGTGGATTTCTGGCAACATCTATAAACAATGGCTGTATTCCTGAGTGCCACTACTCTTCAGTAGGGATTTAAACAGAGCACAGCCCTCACTCTGAGCAGATTGCCTATTCCAGCCTTTCACAGGCAAGGGCATCTCCATGAACTCAACCTTTCATGCCCTGGCAAACAACTGCATCACTCCGCACAAGTTAGAAAAGCACTGCTACAGCTTTACAGACTTTCGTTTCAACTGTGAGAGTGCTCCAGAGCTGTATGACCAAACTGACTTCATCAACCAGCAGGAGATTTGTGCTAAGCTCCATGTTAACAACTACCAAGGTTTTATAGATACAGTCTGAAGATGATCCAGAAATCATGGCCAAAAATTAAGCCTTTGGCCAACACCCATCAAAATACCTGCCTTGATGCAGCTTTGCTAAGAGGACTTGTTTTTAAAAGCTACTCCCCTCTCTGCACTTCTCTGCTCTCAGTCAGCTCTAATGGATGCTTGTACAGGGCACGGTTAACTACGTGTCCCTAAGAACTCATTTTAAGAGCAGACTCCCACATTGATTTGAGGACCTGTTCTGTAAATGAGAACTTGGAGAACATATGAAGTGTGACAACTGTCTGTTCAGTGCAAGAGAACAGTCAGCTCTCTACCAACAGGAGCACGTGCTTTTAGTAGGCTTTAAATTCTTCACCAGTTTTAAAATGTTACTCTGACCTCACCTACACACCATGACCTCAGCATCCTAGAAGCTACTTTGAGATCCATGAAAGGAGTGTAACACTTTAAGCAGAGATAATTATAAGGGAAGAAAGGAAGAAAGGGAAAGAAGATACAAAGTTTGTTCCATGGTTTTTAAAACAGAGCTTTAGTGTATTTGTAATGATATTGGCTTAAAAATAATGCACAGCTAGCTTGAAATGCAACAAGGAAAGGCTATTTAAGTGAATCCAGCAATACATGGGTATGAATAACTTTGCACCATAGATCACCTTTTTATCTTCAAGATACTCGATGTTTGCTGTGTTATATCCATCTCGCTGGCCATGGCTTAAGACCCTAAAACGACGGACACCAACTGTATCAACAACTGAGCGTCCATCAGGAAAAAACTTTACGTCCCTGATCTCTAATATACAGCCATGATCTGCAAATCTGAAATGACAGAAGGGCATAAAAGCGGAAGTCATCAACAAGTGTTTATAGACATCAGGACAAATACTGGGCCTAATTCACCATTTCTTACTCGAAAGAGGATTCTGCTTTGGTGACAATACATTGCTGCTTATTCACATAAGCCACACAACCCCCACCCTTTCTGCCTTCCCTCAGAGGACCTGGGCAGCAGCATTTTCAGGGCAGGTTTGTGGGGTAGGAGGGTTGGAAAGGGACAGGAAACTAAATGAAGCATGTTTCATGCTGGGAGTTGCCAGCTGCTGGTGGTGAATTCATCTGGTTTGCAAAGAAAATAAGATGGGTAAAGATACTGTAAGGAAGTACAGAAACTGAGGAACAAATGCATGGCTGTGAGGGCTATCCCCCTACTCCAAGGTGAAAGCAGAAGACAGCAGGCTTTAGAAGAAAAAGGCTTTCTATATAACAATTCTTTTCTTGCATTTGTTTCCTTAAAAAAAAACAAGTGTCAAATTAAACCCAAAATATCCTCTTCAGCACATTTATATCCACTATTTTTAAAGTAGGCACAGGTTTTAATCGTGCCCTGGAAACAGGCATGCAATAAACTTTTACTTTATCAAGCTTACTTAACTCTACCTTTGTGGTGCAGTGATTTCACTAGAGAGGCTGACTGCACAATGACTCTTCACCACAATACATTTGCAGGTCTACACCTCAGCCTACTGTTAAGCAGGAGAAAGCACTGTATTCTAGTCTCATCTGAAGATACCAAACCCTGCGGGGTTTGATAAACTCTTTACCATGGAAAGGCTTGTTTTACTAGGGTTTGGTCATTTCTTACAATGGAGTGATGAAGAAATGACTCCTGTTTCTGCTCTACCAGAAATCATGGGTTTAGGAGGGGTGGGGAGGAAGCTCATCACTATGAACAAATGTTCTCTCCCAGCCAGTGTACAGCAAAAATTCAGGAAGAGCAAGAGGAGCAGAGCTGCACACAGCTAAGTCCTGGTGCTCTACCAGTAGGACTGATTAAAAAAAGCAAGTCTGTTAGTTTATTATAGACACTATTTAAACAGCTATGTAACAATTGTTTTTAATTAACGATTTTAGTGACATTCATACTGGATTTAGAAATTAATAGAGAAGTGATGATTTTTTATTTTTTGTTCTTAGACGAGTTACTTTTGGGTAGACAGGGACTTGAATCAGAGAGACAAGAAAGCACCTGGAGACAAGCATGTGCTGACAACATTAAGAGCTTATATTCTTTTACCAATTATAAGTTAAAATGCAGAAGTAGAACAGAGGAAGGTAATGAACTAAACATGCTTTGTCACTGTGTTTTTAAAAAGAGGTATGTATCCATGTCTCAGTAGATGAGGCAAAACAAGTTTCCCCACTTCTTGTATTCCCAAGTTGATTTCGCAATTTTGAATAAACAGAAGACCTTCTTTACTTGTGTAAGAAGCTGGAACAGCCTGCCAGGTGTCTGCAGATTAGGGTTTCCTGTGCTTCAGTGTTGGATTTAAGTTACCATGCTCAAAAAGTTTAATTATTTTAGTAACTCAAAACAGACAGGACACAGAAGTCTAACCATACTGTTGCATTTTAAAATACCCTTCATGATGTTATCTAGCAAACCAAATACTGTGGTTTGGGGACTGTAATGCCTTGGCCCTCTGTATTACTATACCTGATTCCAAATAAGTTTGGCTCTTCCACAAGCCTGCAGGGATGTAAGGAAAGTTATCACTGAAGTCCTAGGGTAATTCTGTCCTCACTCTCACAAGTATTCACTTGCAGAAAATTGGTAATAGACCTGAAACGGACTGTGGAGCATCAGCTGCTGCTGGAGTCTGAACTCCACTGAGTGCAGTACTGACAGCATGCCAAATGGCACTGCAGCATAGCCACACCTGACTGGAAGCTGCAGCATCTCCTGTACTCTTGCAGCTACCTTACTGTCCAGTCTGGGAGAAAAATAAAATTTCCCCCCCCAAGAAGCATGGAGTGGACAAGGAAAGGCTGCCAAGCCTCAGTAATGACTGTCCCCCTCTCAGCTCCAGTGATGATCACATACAAAAATGCTGCTCCTGAGGATGCCTAACGTGTTCTTAAAAATTCCCACGTCTGTCATCCATTCTATAGCCTGCCAATGTAGCTTCTGAAGTCAGCAACTATTGCATTTCATACGGCAAACCTCTCAAGATCATCTCATACTTCTCCCATTTCTCCCATGAGCATGGTCTCAAAAGCCCATTATCTTCAAAACACTTAAAGTTGAAGGCTTTCATAGAACCAGAGAATAGTTTTGTGTTGTAACCTTTGTTGTGACCTTTAATCTAGTCAGTCTCTGCATAGGGAGCTGGAAACACATCAGTGACAGAATTCACAAAAATGAATAAAAGGTATGTTCATATAGAAAGACAATGTAACCCATTCACTGCAGATAGTTTAGACATTGCAACACAGCAATAAAGACAAACATTCAAATTCAACATCCAGCAGCAAAACAGATTTCTCAGCCAAGGGTATACTTTGTCTCATTAAAAAGATACCACTCTTTTAGGAAATCTATGGGAGGTCTGGATGTTTCATCTTATTTTTGTTTTGTTTCTTTTTAAACTGAGTAGACTGGGGGAGAACCTTACCCAGACAGTCAGTTTTCACTGGAACAAACAAGCCAGCAAGCTTTCCAAACACGCAGCCAATTAAATGCTATTTTTGGAGCCTGTAATAGCAGGATGAGTTGCATTCTTGCTATTATCCAACAGGGGAGTAATAAAATTACGCCTTTGTGTAAAAAGGAATGTTTAAAGTTCAAAACTAAGAAGTAAGCAACTTTAGTATTGTTTCATACAGGACTGGAAGGAACCATAGTGGTTTGGGGAGACAAGTATACTGTGCTGCAGTATTCCATTAGCTCACAGCAGCCTCTGCAACAACAGGACATTTTCAGCTCATCTCCTTACCCTTTTAATTCATCAGCTAAGCACATGCCAAACTGCTTGGTACCAGTTTCCATGCATCTTCTTATCATTAGGCGATAACGAGGTTCAAAGACATGGAGTGGACAAGGGATGGTAGGAAAGGCCATGGTACATACGAAGATGGGAACATCTTTATTCAAACTGTAAAAAAATAGTTTTTAAAAAATCACCATTTTTTCTGAGTGCTGCTATATTCAGCACATATCCTTAATACAAGACAAATGGCTTCCTTAGACTCAATCTTTTTAAATGCATATCTCTTCGAGGTTTGACATTTTCAAAAGACAAACTATTTCAGGACTCTTTTTCTTGATATATTAAGTAAACAATCCCTCTAACCTACTTCCATAAGGGTAAAATTCAATAAATAGCCAATTTCCCAAAAACATATGGCAAGATTTTGGTGACAACTTTTTACAGTAACAAAGTCTTAAGAACCAGCCATGTTCAAAGCGAGATGGCAGAGTATCCCCAAACTCAGTAAACTCCTTTGATTTCAAAGCCATTAATCCACTTAATTTTTTTCAGGATTAACTGCATGTTTTGTTTTACTTTTTAGCTGAGTTATAGCACAACATTCACAAGTCACTGACAAAATTGGATCCTTGAACTTCTCCTGACCTGAAGCATAACCCATTGAATTTGAATTCTACTCCAAGAAAAGCCCTACTGTAACTTCTAAAGCTATTACGTTGTTTCATAAGAAAAAAGCAATTATCTTTAAGAATATTGTTGTGCCTCTCCACCATCCAAGCACATTGTTACTTGTTTATCTGCAACATACATGTCAAAAATATGGAAGGTTCATTTACAAATTCATTCCTTTGGTGCATTTTCATAAGCAAATTAATCTTCTTCAGTAATTTAGATTGAAAAATACATTTTTGTAACAGCTGTCAGTAGTATAAAGAGAGCCTACTTTGACAATTCCTTCATTTCTTCATCATAAACTTTCTTTCTTTCAGATAATTCCTCTGGCAAGTAACGGACTATCAGCTCTTCTGTAAGGACGGTCTTCTTGTAAGTTCTGCTTGCCAGGAACTACAAGGAAGAGTCAACTCTTAAGTCTGGTAACAAGAAAACAAGTAAAATCTCTTCCTCCCAGCCCATTCTTCCCTGAGGCCAAAGTGCACATTAGTTAGGACTGTACAGATTCCTCACCCTTTTCAGCCTCCAGGCACCAAAACTTCCACTTCAGCCTATGTGGTTCACCCCAATGTCATTTTATCCCCATCCCCTTTTTTGGCAGAAGTTGTATTACCAGGAAGAAAAGGCAGTCCATCCTCACTGATACATGTATCTTTTCAACCTAGGGCTGTCAGCTTACTGGCAAGAAATACTACGTATGGGATACCTTATGTCTGCTGCTGACAAGTGTTGACCGAGGAGCAACCATTCCTCATATACCGTGGTTTTCACACACACTGGAAATTTGGTATGAACACCACTACGAGGGAGGGGTCCCCAGGCATAAGCCTGGTGTGATACTGGAAGCCTCCATTTCTTCAAGAACCAGTGAAACCACCTGTATTCCAACGAATGCCAAATATATCCTTGAATAAATGAGGTCTGTGCACAGCCTGATGCTGTAAGTACTGTCTTGCTCCGATTTCACAGAATCACAGAAGTTTGGGTTGGAAGAGACCTTTAAATGTCATCTAGTCCAACCCCTCCAGTGAGCAGGGACATCTTCAAATGATCAGATTGCTCAGAGCCCCCCATCCAACATGACCTTTAATGTTTCCAGTGATGGAGAACCTGCCAACTCCCTGGGCAACCTCTTCCAGTGTTTCATCACCCTCACGGTAAAAAATTTCTTACTTACATCTAATACCTTTAAATCAACTCTCTTTCACTTAAAAAGCATTACACCCCTCTACTAAAATGCCTGGTTTTTTTTATAAACCCCCTTGAAGTACTGTAAGGCTGAGAGCAGCTCTTCCCAGAGCCTTCTCCTCACCAGCCCGAACAACCATAACTCTCAGCCTTTCCTCATAGGAGAGGTGCTGTGGCCCCAGACCACATTCACACGCTCATGGCCCTTCTCTGAACTTGCTCCTCTGTGTTGGGAACCCCAGAGCTGGATGCAACACTCCAGGTGGGTCTCACCGGAGAAGAGCAGAGGGGCAGAATCCTCTCCCTCACCCTGCTGGCCACACTGCTTTGGATGCAGCTCACAAGTAGAGAACAGATAATCTCCACAGAGATGTTTTCAGAAGAACACAAGTTTGTGCAGTTTTGTTAATTGGGGCAAGGACATACTTACTTCTGACAGCTTTTCCTTGCAGAGTGGGCAAAGTGGATTATGGTCAAGGCAACGCTCAAGGCATTTGAGGCAAAAGGTGTGTCCACAGGGTGTGGTAACAGGTTCGTAGAACAACCTTAACATGAAAACATGGAACAGAAAAGCTAAGCTGCCAACAAAAACAATTCCCAATGTGTGGAAAGAAGTGACTAGTCCTAGCTCTTTCTTTCTTTTCTGCTTTTGTATAAAGCACAGGTGACAGCGTTATCCAAGGATACAAAAAAAGGTTTCCATTTTTACAAGTGGTAAACAATGGATAACTGCATATGTAATGGAGAAAACCACATCTGTAAAGATTCACCAGATGTAAGGTTCAGCAAAAAGGAACAGAGTCATGATTTAGACATTCTCTAGCAGGTTTCTGTTCTTAAACCAGGATAACTTTTTTCAGAAGCTAGAGAGGCCTTGTTATGTTAATGCCAGGTCAAAACAGTCATACCTCATGCAGAGGGAACACTCAAAGTCTGATGCATCCACCAGAGTTGTTGGTATTTCACTTGAAGTGTCAGTGGTGTTTTCAGGTAAAACATCTCCATCTAAGTAGTCAAGAAGATTATTATAGTAAAGATTAAGCATTGCTGCATTTTCCAATGTTCTTTACACTGTTGACTTTTCCATTAAAAACCTGACTGATGTTTTTTCTTAAGTTTTGTTTCTAACAAACATACCTCCCATCTAAGTTTTAGATTTTTTGGCAGGACATCTTTTGGAGAGCAAAGGATGACGTCTGTGGCCAGAGAATACACTTTAGAGCTGAATACCCATTATTTGCTTCTCCAAAAATGATTGTGTTGTGGGTTTTTCTAGCCTAGTTTTTAAAATATTCTGCTATTGCTTTCCCACCACCCCCACATCAGCCAGGCCAGATGTTTTCAAGTACATTAAGTCCAGAATTTCATTTGTTTACACACAGTAAAAATATTTCATCCCTGTTTATTATAGATTTCTCAGCAGGGGTAATTTTTCTTACAAATATAAAAAGGCTTACATTTTTCTAGACCAGGCTGTTGTAGAAATCCCAAATTTCAGACAGCTTAAAAGTTAAAAAGACTACTGGAGCTGCATTAGCTAAAACAGCCTTTACTAGCTCAACAATCTGCAGAGAGGCAAAACACTTCATTTAAAGTTCTACCCAGATTGATTTTTGGGGGTGGTTTATATCTCTGGATTAAATTCACTGTAAGGGTATGCACTTCAAACTTCACAGGAACATTATTTAGGCTCAAAAACTATCAGCTCCAGCTTCTGTTGACATTTACAAAAGCAAATTCTGCAACTTCTTTTACATTTGCATCTTTGTGATGAGTTGACTGCTGCCTCCACATGTTTTTTATTAACCAAATTCTTGACCGTTAAAAAGCTCTGCTTTTTATGTTAAAACACTAGGATGCTTTGTTAAAGAGTAACTTGTGCTCAGCATCTGGTTTATCTCCAGCACAGACAGGATAGGTGGTGTGTGGCCTACAAAGAAAAACAGTGCTATCTTTAACCTACATCTCACATGTTAGCATTTAATAATTGCAGGAACCTGGCTGAGTTAATTCTGCAAATAGTAACATGGCACTGGGACCCAGCACACATCAGAAATTAGTGCTTATGGGTAAAACACGATCTCTGGCCTTCCCTGTGAAGATACAGGTGGGTCAGATTTCACAATCTATTTACTGAGTCTGCAGTTCACAGGCAAGTACAGGGTTTTTTCCTCCACAGCAACGTGATCAGAAACTGGCCATATATTGATCTTTTGTACAGGTCGAAGACAGACAGCTGTACTTGAAGACTTGTAACATTTTCAGGCAGAAGTCAAACTCGTCAAGGTGTGGGTTGTTTTTTTTTCTTTACGGGGAAAAAATTCACACCAGCACAGCAACATTTTCAAAGTCTATGTTAACCAATTATTACACGACTCAGTGAAGTATTGCCTTCAGTATTTTTAGCCCTGAGTACTAAAGCCACTCTGGAGGTCTTTGTTAGAAGCTTGAGAAGCATACAAATTTTAAGCACAGGTATCAAGTAACAGAAAACTGGGGGGTGGGGGCTTTAAAAGGCTTCTTTGTTTGCTTGGAAAATTTCATGAAAAGATGCATGTGACCATTTCTAATGCCAGTTAAAGATTAGTTTCCAAGCTTACTTCATCTTTCAATCATATAGAAAGACAATGAAGTTCAGGTATGGCTGAGACCTAGAAAATGGAAATGGCACTACCAACATGAAGACTAAAGTGTGAGTGGATTACACACACATTACATGGGAAATGCCCATTCGAGAAAAAAAAACCACAGTTTTCAGGCAATGAACTTAAACTGCTCTGGAACAAGGTAAGTAGGTTGTTAGAGCAGAAACAGACACACCAGAGAATAAAATATTAGCCCAATTCCTGTAGGGAATGTTTTATTGACCCCTATAAAAAGGGAGGAGTAAAGAAGTTTATAGTTTTTCAGTATGTGGAAGAGAAATAGCTTTTCTAAGCTACAACACAAACCTTTCTTAAGAATCTTATTGGGGACATCCAAACTCTGCAAATCCCTCGTATCACTGGACAGCTTTCTTTTTAAGCCAACCCCAGGTAAACTGGAGAGAATAGCTCCCAAAGACTTCTTGTTGTCATCAAAGTAGAGATCCAGAACATGATGGGTAACAGAAGAATCAGTGCTTCTGAATACATCAGATTCTTGGGACGGGGTTTTTGTTAACCTGAACATAGTATCCTAAAAAAATAAGAACAGTTACATACAGCATGAGACAATTTTGGTTTGCTTTTATCTATTAGTTTTATCAGCAATAGATCAATGCTCCCACAAGGAGCCTAGCAATGGAGGAAGGTCTGTATCAAAGGTCACTTCCTAATTGCATGAAGTAGGGCCATGTCTCTCCCTACAGCTCCTGTCTCTAGAAATTATGTTCCTGTCATACTAAAATCTTCAGGAGAAAAAACCACAAACACAGCTGACCCCCACATGAAGGCATCACATTGTTTTCTGAAGAAAAAGGTTCACTCTCTTATTTTTCTGATAAAGTACATCCCAATAAGAGATCCAACAGCAACAGAGAGAACAGGCTTACCATGAAAGTAAGTGCCTACATAGGTGCAGACAAAGACAACGTCACACAGATCAGAAAGATCTATATACTATTTTTGATATTTTTATGTTGAATGCTTTTTGCTTTACCTTTGAGGACCCGGCAACAGAGTTATCTTCCACAGTGGACTGTGTGTTTATGCTACTCAGAAATGCAGGTTTCAATCTCGTATGGGATGTCCGACTAGAGAAAGGTGCTGTTAGACTATCATGCACATTTTCAAAGGCTGGGAAAAACATCTCACACATTATCTAGTCAATTAGAGAGGAAAAAAAAGAAAAGGTAATAATTACAACATAGATATTTATGTTTATGTGAACAAAGATGCACAAACTTCAAAGTTTCTAGATGCCAAGAAGCTTGCAACATCCAAGACATCCTGCATCCCCCAATGCCCATGAGAAACCTGAATGGCAGCACCCACCACAATCACAGTCATATTCCAAGGTGCTCTTCTGGTGCCCACCTCCCTTACCAAAGGATTCTGCTCTCCAAGAGCATCCAGGGCAGCAGTTTGTTGCATCCTTCTCCTGATCCTACCCATGTCCATTTTGATCCTGCCTCCAGAAGTCTTCAGACCATGCTCTCTCATCAAAACCAGTTAAGAGAGATGTGTTCTTCATCCATCTCCTCCATCCTCAAGCAGATTTAACCCCTAGCTTAAAGCTGTGTAGAGCCTGTTCCCCTTCTCACCAGTCCACACCAAGCATCTTGCCAAATCCTCATCTCATTCTTATAAAAAGCTCCCTGTATGGATGGTTACAGAGAACCTGATGATGGGCTGCTAGCACTTAATGTGTCTAAGTTCCCATAAGGAACAAAATGCTACAAAGCCTGCAGGATTTTTCCAGCACGGGGTGCACACAGCTTCCTCTTCTTAATCCTCTGCCACTTCCCACATAAAAGTCATTTTTTGATGGGTACTAAAATTAGCAGCCTCAAGCCTACACAGTGGAATTCACAAACATATAATCCCTCTGGCTGATGCATCAACCAAAAGCAAGAGGTGCCTCACAAGGCATAATGCTAAAAAGGTTTACTGGAGAATCTACTGAATCAAACTATCCTTTGGGTGTTTACTATCACCTGAAATACCATGAATTTTACTTGGCTGTGGGATTAGAACCAGCACAATGGCCAAATAGCCAGTAAATACATTTTATACCTTTTGGGCTTCTTTCTTCATTGAGCTCCATTCAGGATTTAAGGCAACACAATAAAGAAACTCCTTCAATGCTTCCTCAGTCCTTTCCAATCCAGAAAGAGCTTTTGCTTTCACATAATGGCCCTGTTCACAACAAGGAAACACACAAATCTAGAGATCATTTCTGAAGTAGCAGCAATACACCTGAAAACAAACCTGAAAGTCCAAGTCATTCTGCAGGTGAAGGACAAGATGCTTTCTGGGTAACAATCTCTTTGACATGTGTGACTGAAAGAAATTCAGTCTCTTCTGGTGAAAAAAGATTCCGCAGGAACCTTCTGCTGCATCATCCCTTGCCAAAGGCATTGCCCATTTCCTGAGAGAAGAGCTGGGAATGAGGAGGGATGTTTTTTCCCCAGGGATAAAGTCTACTACACATCCTACTGTGCTTGGATACACCAGAGAACAGTTTCACATACCAGGACAAACTTTAAAAGTAAGACATCTGCACAGAAAAGGCAGTGGTAGAGGGCAGCCTGGAAGTGGCAGCTGAGAGAGTTCATGATAGTCACGTCTCCTGGATGTCTTACTAGGACAGAGATAATTTTTCACCTGTTTTATTTGGCCCAAAACCATAATGAATTTAAGGCCATGTACCAATGCTTAACTGAAAGCATTTTAGCCCACCCTACCTCTCCCCTGTTCTGGAGCAACACATCCATGGCCAACAGCTATAGTAGCCACCTTGGGAATAAATCCTATTTTATCTGTTACTAGAAGCAAGAGTGGAATGTTTTGCCTCTGAACTTACCTGTAGATATCAAACTACGGTTCTAATCTGACTATGGAAATTACTTCCTTTACAATGAAAAGAAACTAAGTGTGCATTTAAACATTTCCCTCTTGCTTATTAGACAGAAGTGTGCTCTACAAGTCCACTCCTGATCCACGTGAACATCTCTAGGTTGTACTGAAAGTACAGCTCCATTCATCTAAGTGACTGGCTAGATAAGTAGATCCACTTTTCTTGCTTCATAATGATTCTGAAAGATCCAGTATCACATAATCTTCCTGAGCAGGTAACTCCCTAATTCTTTCAATACTGTCGTCCAAGCTGAGACCTGTTAAGATCCTTACCATTCCACTGGAATTGGAAGAAGCAATTGCTAAAAGCAAGCAGCAAGCACTGCACAGGCCAGGTTAATTAACACAATCATTTGGTGACCTGTACAAGAAGCCTCAGAACACACTGATTCTCTCCAGAAGAGATACATTTTTCTTTTACTCAGTGCTGTAAGAAGAGAGATACTGTGAGCCTGACCCTGACCTTCTTACCTGGACGCTTGCACAGCCTCCATATAACCTTTTACACGCCTGCCATCACTGTCAGCACTGCACTGCACTGGGGAGCCTACAAGCTTGCTTGGACTTGTCCTCTGAGGCCAGAAGAGCAATGTCCTTATCTGACCTGCAAAGGAGGACTGAGCTGGGCTGTCCACAAAGTACCTAAAAATCCAACACCAGAAGTTAGGCCCTATACTTCAGAGACTACCACTGCCACATTCACTTTTGTATTTTCATATACTCCTGGCAAGCATCAGACTGAAGGGGAGATCCAAGCAGGATCACGAGCAGCAGGCAGGAGGGTACCTCTGTCTACTCTCCACATAAAAACACAACTAGAAACTTCTCCCTGCCTTACAGAGTCCTGGTTTTCATGGCAACTGAAAAGAAACCAACTTATCTATAGCTCCAATGACTACACCATACCAAGGAGTTTCACCAATAACTCAGCAAGTCACTACATCTGTTATCAATAAGCCTAAGGATACCAGTAGGTGAACAACTGCATCCTAGGAGCTACTCCTAGAATTAAATTTAATTTTATGTTGGGTTTGCTTTTTTTAACTACACAGCAAGTGTTTGAGCTAATCTCTGCCACTGGATGAGATGCTGCAATACACAAAACAAAGCAGATGCCCAGAACTCCAGGAGAACATGGATTCTGGGTCAGCACAGCTTATGTCGATGTCCTCACAAACATGAAAGCACAAGTGAAGTATGTCTGAGACACTGCTGGTTACTCCAGGATGACAAATTTCATTTTCAATTAACATTCTTCAGAGATATGATTAATGAAACCTTTATCCGCCTACGACTGACACGCATCACATTTCCAAGGATTCAGGCAAACAGAAGACACTTCAAGAAAATATCTGAATGCACATAATTAATTTTTCTCCCTCTGCACAGAAACCCAGCCAGCATCACCTGAGATGGGATTCCTGACTTGATGAGAAATTATCCAAGATAGAGAAGCAAACTGGATGCAGGGGAAGATTATGAACTGCCTTCCAACATGAAAGGTTTTAATGGGTGACAGCACAGATAAGCCTTCAGAGACAATTACCTAACTTGCCAGAGACTCAGTGTTTCAGACAGCACCTCTCTGCCTGCCCTGCATCATCCCTGACTGGGAATGGAGCACTAGATGCACAGCCCTGCTTGCTCAGGCAGGAGGCTGAGGCAATTATGCAACACCTCCTTAGTCTCCACAGGAAGACAATGTCTGCCTAAAATCCTTCTCCAATTCCCCATGCTATACTCTCCCCAGAAAGCAGCCAGAGGCTTTATCTGCTCAAATGTGTGCTGCAGTTTTTCTACTGATAGGACAGAGACTGACTGCAGGTGTAATCCTAGGTGGGGTGAACTGTTGGACACTCAGTCCAGCCTCAGGCAACCAGTAATAATGATGGGCATCATGTGCTTCTTTCATTTCTCTCTCTTAACATCATTTCTGATACTTGCTTCAAACTGGCCACTGCTCCTTGTAGCACGTGCTTTGGTTATGAAAAAAATCCCAACTCCTATATGAAGCACCATGATACAGGTAGACATCACAGATACGAAATCTTAGGATTAAAGAGGGAAAGAAAATAATCCTGAAATACAGTCTGGGTGGCTCCTCAGACAAACACACTGGCCAGCAAAGCCACCCACTTCCAGGGGACACATCATCCCAGAGGGACCTGCAGGGCCATCCTGGGCTGCCAGAGCCTTATGGACTGATTCTGCTGCCAAGCTGCAGCACAAGCTGTAACAGATAACAAGCACCAGCATGAACAAAACCACACCACTAGCTGCCCACCACCAAAATCCCATCAACTGGAGAGATTCTGAGGACCTTCCAGACTTATTCTTTGAAGAACTTTGAAGACGTTTTTGGCCCTGTCAATGCCACAATGTTCTTCCAACAACACCCTCAGCAGCACTGTCCCCAGCACAGAGAGAAGGCCCGAGAAGAAGCAGTTTTCATTTTGGTCTTTACAAAGGCAAGCACCGTACCGCGGGCCAGTGGGGTTTGTTCCGGCACAGGATGTCTGCGTCGTGAAGAGCTTGCTGGTAGTTTTTCATCAACGTACAGAGCTCTGCCCGCTGTGCTATTAATGAACACTTGCAAGGAGCTGGAATACAAAAACAGTTGCAAGGAACTTCATTAAAGGAAGTACTAGGACATGTTAAATACTATAACTCATATCTAGCCACCGTAACCAAAAGAATCACTACTTCCCACCCACCGCATTTATACTCTCCTGTAATGGGAAAAAGGCAATTCCCTCATTCTTTCCTGCTTAAAACACATTCTTCTCACACTGAAGTGTTTTATCTAGCAGGACATATTTCATATCCACAAACAGGATGCCACTGCTCTTTTCCCCATCTTGCTTACAGGACAGTTCAGAAAGCAAAAAGAAAACATCTGCAAGTGTTTCTACCCTCAGTGTGGAGAAAGAAATCACCAGTGCAGGACTTTAGCTAAAACGTTCCCGGAAGCCACTAAATAACAAAAATGCATGCAGCCTTTACACTTCATATCCCCTTGCCTTACCCAGGGCAAGCAAACTGCTCATGATCAGACACCTTGCCTCCACAAATTCATGAATCATTCAGTTCACATGGATTATGAACTTCCCAAACATTATTATTCTGTCCTTTCTTAAGGTCTCTAGAACACATTTTAATTTCACAGAACCACAGAAACACTGGCTAATCCACGTTCAGCCTGTCCACCAGGACCTCCAGCTCTTTTCTACAGACCTGCTGTCTAGTCCAGCCCATCCTATTGCACAGGGTTACTGTGTTCCAGGTGTATTTCCTCTGCAGAAGCAGGCAAGGCTGGTCAGCCCATGTCCCAGGTTGTCAGACTGAATGGCAGCCCTGCCCTTCAACACATGAATCGCTTCTTCCCCTCCCAGTTTGGTGCTGCTGACAGCATGCTCCTGCCTATGATGGAAGCTGTTAATAATGTGCTGAACTGTGTCAACCCCATTACCAACACCTGGACAACCACTGGCAGCCATCCGCCCAGCAGCTCTCAAGCCATTAGTGATCACCTCATGCCCCATGGTCCAGTCAATTCTCCACCTCTCTGCCACAACACCCCCAGCTTGGCAACAAGGACACTGCAGCAGGCTGTGGCAGCATCCTTGCAAAACGCACACTGAGTCCCAAATAATGATCTGCATCTGCTTTTGTCCACTAGGACACATATGTCATCACAGGTGATGAGATTTATGAGAGATTTACTCTTGGTCACTGTTGACCTTCGTGTACTGGGAAAGGCCGCTGGAAGGCTTTGACGCTGGCTGCTGGCAGCTAACTGCAGTAATCCTTTCCCAAATGTGAGCTGGTTAAAACTGTCAGAACTGGTAATAAACTTTATGAAGGCTCCAAGGTGTGCTGAGAGACAGTATCGCGTCTCTGTAAATTTTAAACTTCACATCCGAACTAGCTCACATCCAAACTTTTCCACCAAGTGTCACCTTATGCATATTCACACACAGGGCTCCTGTCTCCATACTCCTCCTGCTCTCTTCAGCCTGCTTTGGCTTCACTGTTTGGATCTCCCTTCAGCACCAGCATCCTAAGCACACTCTCAGTAAGAACACATTGCCCATACACAGACCAGGTACAAACACATGTGCATGGACACAACTGCTGCAGGTGCCACCACTCTTTTAAGTTCAAAGAACTACCAGGATGGATGGCCCCACTCCACATCCCCCTCCCACCTCCTCCCTTCTCTTGGGCTGATGCTACTGATTGTGCAGCAAACCAGGCTTGCATGGACCAGAGCAAAGAATCAATTGACTGGAAGTTAATTCAATAGCAACAAATAAATAGAAAGGTTTAAGAGGATCGGTTTCGCCTCAACTAGTTCACTGTACAGCCACACAAACATGAGTGCCAGGACAGCGGATGAGAAGGCAAGAAGCAGCAAGGAGCGCTGCCTTTTTCGGCTGTAGTGTGGACTGACGCCAGATATACTGACTGCAGCATGACGTATCAGGGCTGGTGCTTCTCCAACTGGTCTCAGACAGTGACAGCTAGAGACCACACTTAAAGAGCTCTGCAAAAGTTCACACGGTAGGGTTCTGTGCTGGTTTTTGTTTGTGTGGTTTTGTTATGGCTTGTTGTGGGTTTTTTTTACCATTACATGTGCAGACTGCTGCATGGAGTGATCCATATTTCTACCTGACAGTTTTTAAAAAGACTGCACGTTAAATGAAATTGTAAAACAATTAACCTAAGATCTTCAAGTAAGTTTTTTGTTTCTCTTAGCAAACGCTCAAATACAAAACTACTTAGCTTCACTTGAACAGTAAGGAATTCATACTGTATTTCCATCTTTGTATCTGCTCTAGGGTATCCAGGTGCAGGGTACGCTGAGGGGAGTAGAAGCAGCAAGCAGTTAGGCACCTCCACAGGAAAGCAGGGTGCAGGGTGGGGTATTTCTGGCACCATAGGGAAAGGAAGCAGTGTGAGATTAGGGGACAAAGCAAGTTAGCTTGCTGCTTCTGTTCACTACTGCACATTTTGACCACACTGATGCTTTTCAGCACTCTTCAGAACGGTTCACACACCCAACAGACCCATAGAGAGAACAGGTTCATCAGCTCTTTTTCAGGAACTTGTCTTCACTGCAAAAGTTTTAAGTAAAAAAAAAAAAACCACTGCAGAGTACAACGGTGTGGCAATGGCTGCAGATCCTCTTGAAGCACAAAGGGTCTCACAATATGAAAGGAAAATAAACCAATCTGGAGGCAAGCCAGAAAAGCTACATGTATTTAGTGCTAGTACCTCTCGTTCACTGGGACTCAGTCAGAAAGCATAAGGTGTGGCCAATCTTAACGAGTAACTGGCAAGGAATGTTCAGTTAACTCAGAGAAAGGATAAAAAACCTGACAAACCAAACAACTTTGCTAAAGACAACAGTATTTATGAGGCCATAGTGTAACAGGTCTTCTATAGGGAGATGAAGCACCTTGACTAGATGCCATAGCTAGAGTGATGCTAGCCACCTCCATTCAGGCTAACCTCACTCACAGAGCAAGCAGTGCAGCCTGAAATCTTGCTGGCTCTATACCCAACCCATGCATCCCTAATTCCCAGCCTCCTGCTATCAGCAGGACTTTCCCAGGAGGGTCTGCGTCTCATCAGGGCAAAGCTAGATGGACTGAAACCTCATTCTTTGTCAGTGGAACTGAGGTATCAGCTGGCTGACTCCAACTCAGAGTCCACGTGGAAGTGGAATGAAGAGGTGTATATCCAGCTGCAGCCTAAATAACTACAGGGTTTCTTGTGAGCACCATGATATTGTTGTTCCACGCCACAGCAAATGCTGTGGGGAAAATAATTAGTCACAGAAGGTGGAAGGAGAGAGCTTGAGGATGTACAGAGTTTGTGAACACTGCTGGATGCCAGTATAAAAGTATGCCAGTGTTCAAGGCCAGGCTGGACAATGCCTTGAGAACCCCAATCCAATGGTCCAGTGCAAACTGTCCCGGCCCATAGGACTAGATGACCTTTAAGGCCCATTCCAACTCTTAACATTTTGATTCTACACTATAATAACTGTCAAGTTTATTTTTGCAATTAAACAAAAACAAAAAACAAACAAAAAAACCCCAAAAACAAAAAACCCAACAAACCTAAAAATACAACCCTAAAATAAAAAGCTGCACAATAGTCAAAAGTTTGCTTTAAAATAATGCACCCTTTTCTCTTTTCTGGAGATTAAGAGCAGAGAGGGGAAAAAGATTTCTTTTCTGAAATGACTTATTATTTCAGGCCAAATTAAAAAAGAAAAGTGAAATTTTACTGTTTCCACAATACCAGCAGATGGCATTTTGTGAATCCATCTCCTCCTGGGAATCTACAGCTGCACAACAAAATTTATGTCCTTGGCAGCATCAGGGATGCAGTACTGAGGCTCCCAGGATCTGCGGCTCTGGGCAGCTGGAATACAGGAACTTCCTCCAAGACACAAGTCCTGGAAGTCTTCCCAAGCATCTCCCTTCCCCCCAGCCATAATCCCACGGTACCAGACAAAACCCTGGCCCACACAGGGCCCAGAGCAGAGGTATGTTTGGATCTTTGCCTCCTGGACACTCCTTTGGACCACCAAATATTGCCTACCCTGAGTGTGGTTGTCAGCTTGGATTTCTTCAAAATCATTAATTTTCCTCTCACACCCACATTTGTGCTCATCTGCATGTTTGTTATATTGTGCTTTTACTTATGCAGAAGCTATCATCCAATATCACTTTTCTAGATATGCCCAAGCATTCAAGTTTTTTAAAAAACAATTCTGCTGAGCCCAGGAGGCTGGTAGGAGAAGAGGGCTCCCCAAAATCTTCTTATGCCTGGAAAGCAATTAGAGGAATTATGAGAATTTGCTCAACTGACCGTAGATGATGATAAAGTTTTGCTGTAATAAACGACACTATGATTTCTTCCAGGAACTCAGAACAGAAAGAACAAGTCTGAAGTTGCTAGAACTCTCTAACTCTCCTTATCTGACAATTCTTCCTAGAAAATTGCATCATATTCACACCTATTTCAATACTAAGCGTATTTCCTAAAGGCATGAGCAGAACTGAAATAGTGTCATCACAAACACTTTTCAGTCTTGCTTGTAAGAGTCAGCCTGCACAGTATTTCAGAGAGAAGTAGAAACTTCTCTCACATTTTAAAGAAATTTCTGCCCTGGAGAGAGAAAGAAACTTGGCTTGTTTTGCTACATAATGAATTTAGTTCTGAACAATTCAGTATTGAAAGCCTTTTAATAAGCTTGAAAAATAATATGAAACATATATTTTCATTTCAGTGAGAAATTAGCAAGTTTTAGTAATTAACTAAATAGCAAATTAACTTTTCACCTCCAATTTGATGTAAGCATGACAAGTCCACACATAAAAAATGGATGCACAGGGCTGTCCGGAAGGGAAACGGGGTGGCAAAAAGAAAGGCACAGTTTAGATAAAATAATTAGCAGAAGTAGTAAAGACATTCAGGACTTTAAAATCAAACTTCATTCCACAGCAAAGATGAAAACCAGGGTCAGCTTCCCAAACCTAATTAAGGGGGGCAACAAACATGACTACTTGCAATCAGCAAACCCACGTTTTCAAAAGCATCAGTCCACCTTAATTGGATTAACAACTGAACTTTAAAAAGTATACACATTTTCTGAATATCATGGCTTTTCCTCCTTGCATTTACATCACTGGCATCTTCCTGAAGTGACGTAATCAAACACCTCAGAGGAAATGTGCAAGAGCTTTTAGTGCACAGAGAATGCAATAAAAGATAGCTCTTCCTCCAGAAGTCTGCTGGTGCAACCCAGCACCCTTCCACAGCACTTACAAGGCAGGCACTTGTGAACAGGATTCTGCAGGCATTTCCCCTGGGGGACCAAGGGACCAACAGTGGTAGACAGTAGACTACGGCCTTAGGTATTCTTGAAATAGGCTGTGGTGAGGATGAGGAGCATGAGACACCACTATCCTCCACCTGGAGCCTGTGCCACCAATTTTTAGGAAGATGTAATTTTAAGATTGATACTAATTTCTCTTGGGCTTCTGTATTTTGCTGCTCAAAGGTCCAGGCTTAAGAACACAGCTCTTGCAGTGTGCTGAACAAAATGCTTTAGATTCTCAACAGTTTTATTTCAGGCTCAGTAAGTCCTCAGCTAGGAAGCTCCACATGTTATTTAAAGCTGGACTGTCATCACTACTAAGCACAGCTAATCACTGTCCCCATTATTACTCAGGAGAAACACCGTAAGGGAAGTTCTATGCTATCCAGAAGAGCTGCTACAGATGATGCAGCTAACTTTGCACCCTCGCTTTTGTGCTGTAGCTCTGGCCTCATGAAGAAGAAGCATGTCCATTACATTACATTATTACAAATTAATATATCACCAATTACATTAACCTACAGTTTAGTTTGCATGTCCACAACTCCACAGCCAATGACAACCTCTTTTCAAATCCATAAGTCATGAATTGTAGCAGCACCAAAAGCCCCCAATTAAAGAACGTCCCAGCATAGGGTTAAGTGCAATTTATGAGATCAGTCCTCCCTCCTGTGCAAATCCTAATCTTTCAACACTCTGCTAGATGCCTGCTACTCTTTCCACGTAATATAGCATGAAAAACACACCCTCCCTCTATTTCAGTTTCCACTTTACCCTTTGGACATTTGGGCTGCTTCACATGATGTACCCCAAGTCCATCTATGGCCTCTTGGCACCAGTATAGTAAAAGCAATAAGTACACAAATATGACTCATTTTTCAATGCTTACTAATTCACCCAGCATTTAGTTCAAGGCTAGGAAAGGTTTCCTACTAAAGCCTCAGTCGGAATAGAGTTATCCTCTCAAACAGCAGGAACAGAGACTGCCCCAAATCAAGACTGAAGTATGATATAACAACCAAGATTCAAAATCAAAACAAAAAACATCAAGGGGTCAACTCCCTGTCAGATTTTCAAAGCACGCAAGGAAAGTTCTGATCTTCCCAAAGAAACAGGGACCTACGCTAGGTGCAAAAGTACCTCTGATTGCAAGGAGGCTCCAAAGACACCATTATACTTTGCAGACAAGGCGGGATCAGCCAAGATCTCCCACAGTCAGAGTTTATTTAACAAGATCAATTCACAGCCAGATATTCTATCATAGAACTACTTTACCAGTGACAACATAGTTGCCTTCTTTGACATGATTAGGCAACATTTCTAGAAGTTACCTTTCAGGTCTGTATAAGCTCTTTTTCCAGTTAAAGCTTGTTTCAGAATGTCTAATTTTTGCAAAAAGGACCCTCTTGTTTCTCTGTTACTACCTCACTTCTTCTGTCCTCAAATAGAGCAGATCCCTTAATACATTTGCAAAAAAGAAAAGAGTACTGCAATACCCTACTAATCTTAAGATAAGGAAGCACAAGTCAGTTCTATAAATGTCTTCTTTCAAAAGCACAAGACATTCTGTAGTACTTTATCAAAGAAAAAAAAAGAGAATGTTGTTTGAAGAGACTTCAAAAATTCCTCAGACTTTCCTAAGTAGGTATAGTTCAGTCTTGAGGACTGATGAAGTAGTGCAATTACTTATAGGAAATTACATCTGGATTACATACACGAATGGGGAGGGGAAAATACAGTTCTGTACCATTTAAGATGGGGTGAGTTACATGACCAATGTCAATTACTTTAAAAAAAAAAACACACAAACACCCAAAAACCCACAGCAAGACTGTCTACTGTACAGCATGATGCCTTCTCCCTTTTGCAAGTGATTAATAAGCCTCCTGACCACCTTGGCTCTGGTCTTGCAGCTCGGGAATGCCTCTGTCTTCAGCAGACTCTGCAAGCAGGCAAAAATCTCCAGAGATCCAACTACAGGACCTGAGCACTCAACCACAAGCTCTGTACAACCCAAGAAAAACATGAGCTTCTCCTCCAAATGACTTGACATGTTTCCAGTTGTGACATACACAAAGTATTTACCACTATTTTTCAAGCACTAATTCACAGTAAAACTGGGGGTGGTGGTGGGGTTCTGCCCACTGAGGGGCAGAATTCTGCAAAATATTTCAAGTTTAAAAATAACTCCGGGATTACTGCAACAGTCTCTAGGTAACCTTGACTCTTATTTTTACATGTTTTTTTGTCCACGTAGAACAGAGTGAAGAGGTTTTGGAGACACACTTCAAGCAGATTCCAAGACACGATTTTACAGAGGGATGGGAAAGTTCCTTTTTTAGCACAACTCCTCTAAGCAGCAAGCAACTACTATTTTTTGTAGCAGGTAATTTCAGAAACACTACCTCTTACTCTTCTCTTAAAGTCACCTTACTTTAAGAGCTACAAAATTAAATATTCTTCTGATAAATTATTAAAATGACTGAACCAGTTACTATTGCAGGAGCCATGACAGCTGTCTACCACAGCTTTTTTGTTGTTTTTGCTAAATGGCTGATACAACATCAAAGACTTACTTCTTTATTACTGCAAACAGGAAAGTGCACCCAAGACCCTGTGAGAAAGGAAGATTTGGCCAACATCTTTTTTATCATACCATGAAAAGACAAATGACCTTATCTTTTAACCGCAGCCTTCTAAAAATGGTGTACAAAACAAGAGACCATCAAAGTGTTCTAATACATGTAATGCACATACAGGTGCATGTGGATGCTCTCTAGCAGTTTTCTTTGAATGAGACTTTGGTGCAAGTGCACCATTAATAAGGCTACAACCTTAGAAAATGGCAGAATTAAAAAACTGCATATGATGGCATCAGCCATCTCTACAAAAATCTAAGCACAGCTCTCTCTAAAGACAGCTCAGTAGCTCCCCCTTACAGATTGGGACTCTTCTTTGCTTCTTCTGACCTTGACCCAGGACTAACAGAGAAATCCATCACTAGTCAGGGCTGCAGTAGGAAAGCACCTGAAGACTGTTTCAGCAGTCCACCAAGGAATTCTGATCATCCTTTCTCTCCCTTATCTGAAACAACTTAGACACAGACACAGAAGGAAAATGCCCAAGCAAATTATTTCTGGGGCATGGCAGAACGCTTGCCAACACGTATCTTACGGCTGTAAGCACTCAGTCTAAATCCAAGAATGCCTGGCTTGAAGTTTACCTATGCCATGCTCTCCAGGAAGGAGTGCAACCTCACTATCTGGCATTTACCTTGCAGGAAAATCTACAGCAATTGCTCTTGAATCAAATCATATTGAAGGCCTGTAGCTTCCTTTGTGTCTTTTTTCTACTGCCTCCTGGCCTGCCCCACTCCCTTAATTCAATTCTTACAAAGGAAGAATTTGGAAGGCATCAGATAAATTTCTGTTAATTGCTTGACCACAAAAGTAATTAGTGTTGAGTGGCCACAATAAGCTTCCTTTTGGATCAGACCAATTTATGGTGATCATCCACTGAGATGAGGGAGGAGGTTTTTCCAAGGTCTGGCCAAGAGAGGCAGATTCTCCTTTCCACCAAAGCTCAGGAAAGCTTCTGCATTTTGTTTCTAGCAACACCACAACCACCACTCAGTGGGCCAGAGGTCAGTGAGCAGCTCTCCACTTCCAGAGACTGGAGATGGAGCATCCCCAGCACCCACACAGCAGCATCTCCCTTGCTTGCCCTGTAGCACTTATACCTCTAACACTACTTTGGGCTCGGTACAAACTCACCTCCTCTCCTTGGCCTTTCCTACATCATCCTTTATACGCTTGAAACAAAGATCCACAGTGATTTATGCGCAAAGGAGCCTTTCCTTCCTAAGTCCTCAATCTTTCACTGTGTTTTGAAAACTCTATGATACAGTTGAGCTTCATCTCCTATATGCTCATTCTGGAACCCTTGGCAGGGGTGGAACTAAAATCCTGGGCAATATGAACAGCTGCACCCATTAGCTATCCCCCCCTGCCCCAAGACAAACATATTTCTGCTCAGAAAGGGTCCACCACACTAGAAGTAAACACAACCACTCTGAGTGTCTGCTGAGCTCTTACAGCTCTCCAGAAACAAAGATCTTCTCAGGCCTTATATGCTTTGCAGCAGAGAGTAACTACACACCAAAGCCAACATGTCTCATGCAGAAACAAGGTGTCCTGGAACGCCAGTGTCCAGATAGGATGTGTGCCACCCTCAGAGCTGGGACCCAACTGTACAGCACACAGCAAGCAAACAAATAGCTGCTCCATCACACCACAGGAGCCAGGGCAGAGTCAGCCCTCCACACCTGAAGAAGCTCATTTGAGAATCGGGTCAGGTGGGCACAACAAGGTCACAGCCCTTCCCAGCAGAGCCACAGTCCTGTGGGCAGGCTTGAGAGACCACCCAAGACCTGTAACATGCATGTTGTCTAACGAATGTACCCTCATCCCAATGACAGCTTCATCTCTTTTAGAGCTGTACTTGGGAAAGGCTATTCACAATCTTCCCAATGAAGCAACAGCTACCTGTTGCCTCTGTAACTGAGAACTGCTTTGGAGAAATTTAAGAAACAAAACCAGAACACACTCCCAAAAGCACATCCTCAAAATACATTAATTTGTCACTGAAATCTAGCTTAGTTTAATTCCAGGCACACACAGTCTGTATGCCTAGATATAAGGAAATAACTGTACTCCTCCTAAGCACAATCCCTCCAGAGTGTATCTCTATCAGCAAGAGAGCAGCAAGTAAAAGAAAAAAGGGGGCAGAAAGCACATACTGCACAAAAAAGGCCCTAAACCCAAATAAACAAAAGAAAACTACCCCACAAACATCCTGCACGCATATATAATATATTTCAGTTTAATTAACCTAGGAGTCCAGACAATCAAAAGACTAGTTGGAAGAGAAGGGATGTCAGAGAAGAAGCTCACCTCTGACCCCCACACAAATGAAATTCAGGAAAGCTGGGGTAACGGCCAAGAGAGCAACATTTGGACAATACTTGATATTATGATGGCTGAACAGCATAAAGCTTGGCACAAGAAAATGATCCATCTGGAAACAAATGCTTTCTTTCAAGCAGCTTGACATGTGCTCGCTTTGAAGCTGTGGTAATTAGATACTTTACAATAATGGAGGATCTATTACAATGTCTATTGCAGAAAAAAAAAAGGCAGTGACTTTGTATAATACAGCACAGACCGCATCTCAAGAGGACTAGAAGGACCAAATAGCAAAGCTGATTTTCTTAAGAACAAAAAACCCCACTCAACCACACCTGAATCCATAGCAGACTATGGGAGCGAACATGGGAGCAGCAGTGTTGTTGTAGATGTGACAGTTAAGGACAAAAGATGAACATACTCACTAAGAGTATGAGTTTGTAAGACTAACTAGTTCAACTGGAAAAAGCTGACAACTTGAAGGCATGTAGACCTCTTCCCAGGCCTGAAATATGTACCATATATTCCAGATTGCACCAGAAATGTAATTCAAGAATTGAAGCACCTCAAGAACTTAAGTGTGAATCAAGAGAAGGTCACAAACCAATAGGAAAGCTTGCTTTAATACTGCATCACACAAACCTAGTTGTTACAAATAAAGTAGGAAAGTATTCCACAAAAAACACCAGTAAAAAAATCCCACTGAAATACGTGTACTGCCAAGAAACCTGGAATTAAACCTAACTTCATATCACAATTGTATAATCAATGTGTTCATGTGCCTTCAGTCACTAAAAAGAAATTCTAATGATAGAATTGCACTCAATAGCAATACACAAGCATTTGGAGACTGTAAAAAGCACTTCTCTTAAAAAGCACACATCAGAGCACACCCAGGAGTAGAGGAAACTGAGGGGACACCTCATCATAATTTACAGCTTCCTCACAAGGGGTAGTGGGGGGCCAGACGCTGATCCTTTTCTCTGGTGACCAGGGATAGGACCTGAAGAAACAGCATGAAGCTGAGTCTGGGAAGGTTTAGGTGGCATTTTAGGAGAAGATCTTTCACCCAGAGGATGGCTGGGCATTGGAACAGGCTCCCCAGGGAAATGGTCATAGCCACAAGCTTGACAGTTCAGGAAGCTTTTGGACAATGCTCTCAGGCACCTGGTGTGATTCTTAAGGTTGTCCTATGCATTTAAGTCACCCATACGCTAACATTTAAATACTGAACAGTTAGAAAAGAGCTGTGGGTTTTTTTTTTCCTTATTTACCATGATACTTGGCTGTAAAACAAGAAGGCAACGCCAGCATGCAAAAAGCAGTACTTGATGAAAATGTGGCAAGAATTTAAGAACATGAGGCTCCTACACCGCAGTTTAATTTGTGAGAAACAGCACCAGCACACACAAAACATCAAAAAAGACGATGGGCTGGGGACATGGGCTGCCCTTCATAAGCAGGAATTTGGATCCACTACAGAGAAGTTACGACATGTAAGCCTACGGCTTTTGGATTTCAAAAGCTAGCAAGATACCTGTTATTATTTCTAATTACAATTTTATAAAAAAAAAATTAAGTTCACTGACAGAGTGAGGACTTTCTGAATGGATTCCCAGGCTGCTTGGGAAATCACTGAAGATAGAAATAAAGACACTGCAAAGGAGTTATCTTGAGACCCTGATGCACAACAGCCATGGCTGGAGCTTGTACTCCAGGGACTGGAAGGAGAAAGACACGTGCTGTGTGAGAACACCAGCAGCACACCACAGTCTTCCCTCTCCTTTCACCCCCATGCAGACACAGCAAGAAGCAGAGACCACAGTGAGAAGTAGTTACCTAAAAAAACTCTTCAAGCATTAATTTCATTGATGAGAGGCTATTTTCCCCAGCAGCAGGACCCTGAACCCAAAATATTAGGATGCTTCCCTACTGAAAACTCACTGTATCCACCAGTGACCTACATTAAGCCTCTCCTCTCCCTCTGCTTCACCTTCCTTCTTGGGCTCCATCCTGCCCTACTTTAATAGGGATTACTTCAGCTAAACCACATAATAGTTTTATAGGGACACTCAGATAGGACTGAAAACTTCTGTCACATCTAGCTGGAAAAGTGGAGGAAATAGCAGAATAAATGCTTTCCACAGCCAGCTTCAGTTGTGAGGAGATAGTATGCTATGCTATCCCATCCCAAACTCTTCTATCTCCACTGCCTATCCATGCCAAACCGTGGAAAAAAATTAAAGTGAGTCAAGGACTGGCGTAACGGTGAAATTGTTTCCACAGCAAAAGAAATGGAAAAAAAATCAGAGCCATTTATCCCTACATGTAACAATTAGGAACAAGGAACACGATTTTTATTCAATGCAGGGAAGGAGCTCATTGACGGAGCGGAGCGGCAGTTTTCCCCACACTCGTCTTTCAAAGACATTTACCCGCAGGATTTCGTCAGTGTTAAAACGACGGAGGCTTTCTCCCCTCTTCCTCCTCGATTAAACCGGACATCCATCACGCTGAGACCGGAGGAGCGGCAGATCCCGGGGGATTTGCCGAGATCGCGGCTCTCCCCGGCTCCCCGCCTCTCAGACATCCACGGTGTTGTACCACCCCCACCGCTAGCAGGGCAAACAAGCCGGGCGCACGCACGCACACATACACATCCACTACTACAAGGCTACAACCGAGCGAGCAGGATCCACCTACTACTCGGCGCAGAACCTGAAAACAAGCTAGTTTTGATAAACTAAGGTTGCCATCGGTTTGGCAAAGGAGGAAGGCAGGCATTTTTATTTAAAGCCAAGGCTCTTCGGAGAACATCCTGCACACAGAAATCCTGCGTGTCAACGCAGAGGCTACGCTCAAAACACGAGTAGACCATCTCCCTAAGGCTAAACATAGATTAATCTTGAGTATTTCGAACACTGCAAGATAAAGAAAATTATCTGAGCCTTTACACCTACTGATATCTCATTAGGCATTTTCAAAGCTTTTATCTTGCTTAAGGTGCAGCTGCACATAGCTGAATGAATCCGATCCACATACTCATTTCTTTCACGAAGCCGCGGCTCAACACGACCACTACTGCGTATCCTACACTGAATGATGGCTTCCCCATAAATAGGAAAGCGGGTTTTCTAGAAATACTGCATAATGAGTCATCGGCAGCGAACAGCTAAACACCAGGCACCTTCAGAGCAAGGACAGAAATACCAGTGGAACAAAAATAGCCATTCACTGGAGAGGGGGCGGGCGTGAGGAGACCCGCTGGCAGGATTCCCGCTCGTAACCTCCCCCAGGTGCCCTCTCCCACCATTCACCGCAAGCCCCTTCCCCGCCCGGCTGCGGAGGGCAGCCCAGTGCCGGCGGGCAGCGCTGCCCCCGCCGCGCCCCCACCTCCTCTTCCTTTTCCTCCTCCCCGGCGGTGCCACTCACCCATCTCTAGGGCCTGGTTGTACTTCTCCAGGGCGGCCGGTAGCTCCTGGCGCTCCCGCAGCGCGTCGCCCTCGGCGCGGAGCCGCCGCGCCCGGCTCTCGGCGCCGAACCACTTGTGCAGCAGGTTGCCCAGGACCACGTTGACCCGCGGGCGGCCGGCGGCCGGCGGTAGCGCGGCGGCGGCAGGGGTCGGCTCGGCGGGGCGGCGTGGGCGGTGGCAGCGGCCGCAGTC